>JAXLNO010005881.1:107677-153528 GCA_038087875.1 Malacoraja senta
GGCACCTCTGATTGCTTGCGCACATGGCTGGGGTTACACAGGATAACCAGAGTGCATGTGTCACTTACTGCTGCAGTTGTAGATTGGTGTCACGTTTTCTATCTCTGGCAGATAATTTTTATTGCTTTGTTTCCCTCAGACTGATCAGCACCGATGCAACTGCCAGGGGAATTGATGTTAGCAATGTCACATGTGTGATTAATTACGATGCTCCACACTTCATCCGGACATACATCCACAGGTAATCAGCGGTTCCTTGTCCTTCCCTGCTTCAATCTTCCTGCCTGCCGTCATCTCATCTTTCCCTTCATCTAATTAAGTTTAGACACAATAAATAAAGATGGCAAGAAAACCAACTTGTGGCAATTATGTAAAGTAGGAAAATGTCATTAGCTGGACACAATAAGGACTGGCTCAGTTTAGAAAGGATGTGCCTGGCTGCTGAACATCTCCCACTGATGAATTACATAACTTGTACCTGAATTACATAACTTGTTTATCCTTCAATTCACAAATCAAGTATGTTATGGAGCAGGCTTTTTCTATTGTTGTTGAAAATTTAATCACCTTGTATTTTTAAAGCATCTTTCATGGAGGAAACATCCCATAGTTTGAGATGTGAGAAGCCAAGCCAAGCGGCAGCTAGAATGGGAAGTGATAGGATTAGTAATGATGTGCTTTTAAGGACAAGGCAAGATGTAGGTGGATGAAAGCATTATGAGATGTTCCATTGTGAGAAGAATGTTCCATACAGGAAAGCTCTAAAGCTGGAGGAAGTGGGGTTCAGAGGCAGGCAGTACAGAGTAGGGAGAACCTTTGGAGGACTGCTGTCCACATTATCTCCAATTAGAAATTTGTAATTTCCAATTCTTTGTGTCAGAGACAAAATAACAGTTGGTCAAATTTAAACTTAGTTTTGATCAGCTCTGTATTCTTGCGGATATAATTTTTCTCCTCTCCCAGAAACATTGAAAGTGGAAGCTGTGATGTGAACTAATGGAAGTGTGATTTCACTGACCTGATTTCAAGCCCTTGATATTATACAATGAAAATTATTGTTTATGGAGCAATTCACTCACTACCAAAACCCACAGTACTGCTTACGGCTGTCTTTTAATAATGATCCGAACAGTATTCATACAAAATGCAATTCTTGCAAATGTCAATATTGGATGTCCTAATATGACAGGCTGCTGAGCATTAAATAGAACGTAAGAAAACGTCTGATGAAGGGTGTCGACCCGAAACGTCACCCATTGCTGCTTGTCCCGCTGAGTTACTCCACCTTTTTGTGTCTATCTTCATAAGAAAACAGGAACAGGAGTAGGCCACTATATTGCACCAGCCTGCATTGTCATTCATTGTGATCATGGCTAAACTGTTCCAGTCCGCATCTAATAGTACTCCTCAACTTCACAGATCAGGCCATGTTTTGGGCATGAATTTGTGAGATGTGGAGCCCTGGCAAAACTCATAGTCAACTGGGTCACTTGATAGCTGATGACATCTTCCATCACTTTGTGACTGGGAAAGACAAGGGATTTGACCTGCTTTCTGAGGAGAGTTGAATAGTGGACTGCGAGAATGTTGGAAGATTAGCCTGTTGACTTTGGCAGTGGTAGGAAGTAACCAAGTGGCCTCAGTGCTAATGACAAAACAATCCAGGAATTCTTTACACTTGTTGACTAATCTGGATGTCAACTATAAGGCATCTCTACTTCCTGTAGATAGCCTGTATTTTGTATTAGTAATTTCTTGAAACGTGGAGAAATTAGAGGGGCTGTCCCACTTGGGCGACCTAATCCACGAGTTCTGGCGAGTTTGCCCTCGAATCATACTCGCAGCATGGTCAACACGAGGTCGTACGAGGTCTTTGTAACTCTCCTTCATGCTCGAGAGTCGTCCCCGTGTACTCGAGGCCTCAGCTAGGTCGCAGCGTATTTTTCAACATGTTGACAAATGCACGCGAGTAAAATAAAGGTCGCCATGGAAAAAAATCGATACTTTTTTTTCTCGTAGGTGTAGTCGTAGTAGGTCGGCATGTTAGTCGTAGGTAATCGAGGTAGTCAAAGGTAGTCGAAGGTAATCGTAGATAGTCTTCATCATAGTCGAAGGGAGATCGAAGGAGGTAGTCTTCACTCTCCACTATTCGGTGTCCAATTTTCCCGAAGTTAGTCGTAGCTAGTTGTAGCTAGTCGAAGCTAGGCTTCAACATAGTCGAAGGAGGTCTTCAACATGACATTTTTTCAAACTCTTCTAAACTCGCCAACTAGGTCGCCCAAGCGGGACAGCCCCTTAACACGAATTGAGCTTAGGACAGTCTCATTGATTCCCATTGAATATACCAAGCATTCTTCTGCCAGCGTTTAGATTTAACCTTCTGCTCCTTGTAAATTCCTGCTTGGAATTGTAATCATTTTTTCCCCTCCAGAATTGGTCGAACTGCTCGAGGTGGGAACACTGGGCTGGCATTCACACTCCTCCTAAAAGTGCAGGTGAGTTCCGGGGGCACTTTCTCATTCCTGCGCTCCAGTTGAATAAAGGTTGTCATGGAACCGTCCGTCCTTGAGAGCTCTGACGGTCGAAGGCAAACCCAGGGACCCCGTCCCCTGGGCGTGCTCCTGGGCATATCCCTTGCTCCGGTTGTCAGCGCCTGTGTCCTGGTTGTCAGGTGCACGTTTCAAAAGCATTGTCAGTGACATGCTGACTGACCTGCTTCAACAGATGCTGTCGCTGATTTTAATTTGACATGTGCTGAGGCTGTGGATGCTGCAGTATGGCAACGGTTGAGATCATGCGCAGCTACCTATAGTTGGACAGCACAAGGACCTTTAGAGTTTAGTTTAGAGATACAGCGCGGAAACAGGCCGTTCAGCCCACTGAGTCTGCGCCAACCAGCGATCCCCACAGACTAACACTATCCTACACACTCGGGACAATATACAATTATACCAAGCCAATTAACCTCCATACCTGTACGTCTTTGGAGTTTGGGAGGAAACCGGAGATCCCGGAGAAAACCCACGCAGGTCACGGGGAGCAAGTACAATCAGCACCCGTAGTCAGGATCGAACTTGGGTCTCTGGCGCTGTAAGGCAGCAACTTTACCGCTGCGCCACCGTGCCGCCCTATCTATCTAAAGGTATCTTTACTAAGATTAAATGCAAAGACAGGATTAAATCGCATGTAATTTTTAATTGGTTATCAGTGCTTTTAAGAATGTATTATGTTACACTAACAGACGCACACCTAGCTCCACTCCCGAAAAATTCGCGTTAAAACGGGTCTACAGGTCGGGACCAATTTAAAAACCTTACCGGAGCTTCTGGTCGCCGCGCTGATGACGTCATCAGTAAGCGCGATGATTTAAACGGTGGTTTAAGGACTTTTTAAATGAAAAGACTGTCTCCAGGTCAGAGTCCTCAGAGAACAGTTAAAAAACAGCTGCTGAAAAGCCTGAAGAATCCTGAAGAAGTTACCTCTGAAGTTCCTGAAGTGGCTGCAGAAATGGCTACAAGATCTGACAGATCTGGCTAAGGATAAGGAATTTGAGGATTTGAAGAAATCAGTGAGAGATATGAAAGATGAAATTTTGGATGAAAATAAAATTTTGATGGGAAAAATGATAGAAAAAATCGAAAAGATGATGGAGGATTTGAGTGCTGGTAATCAGAAGGTTATCGATTCACTTGGCACTATAAATAAACGAATTGATGATGTGAAAGGTGAACTATCGGGGAGGTGGATAATGATTGATAAGGTGGAAGAAGCTACTACGGACAGGTTCATGGCTGTGCTTGAAACAGTGGCTGCAAGTATGGCTACAATCATGGAAATGGAGAAAAATATGGCTCGAATGGCTGAAGACATGGTGAAAATGAGGCAAGAACATGATCAAACTTCAGGACAGATGGCGACTCAACTGGGGAAAGTTTCAGACAAATGCCTGGACCTGGAAGCTCGTTCTAGACGCCAGAATTTAAGAATTCTTGGAGTCTCAGAGAGAGCTGAGGGAAGGGACATTCGTGAGTTTGCTATGGACTTACTCAAACAACTGCTTAATCTCCCCAAAGAACCGACAATTGAAGTGGCACATCGAGTACCGAGATTTAAACCAAGATCTCAAGCAAGACCAGACCACCCACGACAGATTATTGTGAAATTTCGGGACATTTCAGAACTGGAAGAGGTGATGAGTAAAATCAAATATGGAATGCAACTGAGGCTTGATAACGACACTATCAAAATATTCAGGGACTATCCGTATGAAATTGTGCAAAAGAGAAATCAGTTCGCAAAGGCAAAAGAAATTTTAAGGGGTATTCAAGATGTTAGATACGGTGTCTTTTATCCTGCTAAGATGCACATTACTTATGGGGGACGTGAGAGATCTTTTGTAAACCCGGAGGATGCGTACAGATATGCCCAGAGCATTGTGGAAAAGTAGCGGGAATACATGGAGGATATGGACAAACCTTTTTATTAGAATTCCACAGTTAATGGAGGATCTGAGGCTAAGAATCAGTTCTTGTAGGGTTTAAAAAAAACTTATTTGAAGAATCCTCCAAGCTTAGGATGGCTAGACTTGTTATCTGTGGAATTTTAACTCAAGGACATTCTGTGTTCCAAACGAAGCAAACAGCCGAGCTGAAGAGAGTGGACTATACCAGAAGCATTAACTGTTTAAGAGATTAAAATACTAAATCATATTGTAAGAACTAATTCTATTAACAATTTAACAATTTAATAAGCTAACAATATTAAACTAGAAATAGTAACGGACACTAACAAGAAAAAACAATGAACTAACATAACTAACACAAATTTTTACTAAATCTAAACCTTATCTATAACTGGGAGGGGGGAGGAGGAGAAACGAGCACCTGGCTTAGATCCAGGAGCACGTTTCACGTTAACCCCTTCAACCAACAGTTGATTATTATTGAAGGTAAAATCATTCGTTTAATAATTAGTAATTAGTAGATAAAATTGTTATATATATATGATATGTTATAACGAAATAGATAGGGTAAATCTGTATTATATATCTGATTGCGAGGCCCCGTCCTATTATGTTATGATTAACCAATGGTGCGGAGCTATTTGTTTAACATCAACAATGGAAGTCGATACAAGGTTTTCTCCCACCTACAGGTGGGCCACTTGTTACAGTGTTGACCATTTTAGACACTGTATTTTCACTTTTTCAATTTAAAAAAAATTATTATTACCACATCAAGTCACATGTTCGTGTTTTTTGTTTAGTGATAAGCGTAAAAGGGATATGCCAACAAAACTTAGTAATGCAAAGGTTCCCCCAATACCCAAAGACCTGAGATATGGATGCACCGTAAGATTTATAGGTACTATAACTATTCAAAATGCAAGATGTTAAACAAAAGAACCTAGGAGTCACATTCTGCAGTTGGAATATAAGAGGTATTAATGAACCTATTAAAAGGGGTAAGATATTAGCTCAGCTGAAATTGTACAATACTGACATCATTTTTTTACAAGAAATCCATCTAAAATCCCAGGATCAAGCTAGGTTGAGGGCGAATTGGATAGGTCAAACATATCATTCTTCATATACTTCGAAATCTAGAGGTACGTCAATCATTATTCGAAAAGGCATACCATTCAAAGCCAAGAATACCATAACAGATAATGAAGGGAGATATTTGATAGTTACCGGAGAAATTCATGATACTCCAATTACCTTGGTAAATATATACGCGCCTAACTTTGATAATCCTCATTTTTTCAATAAAATTCTGAACTTAATTGCAGAATTTAATTATCAAAATGTTATAATAGGAGGAGACTTTAACTGTGTTTTAGATCCGTATTTAGACAAATCTAGCCAAAAACAGAGAGGTAATACGAAATCTAAAACTAGTGAACTCTTAAATACTTATATAAATAATACCAATATAACAGATGTTTGGAGAATTGCTAATCCGACTGGCAGGGAATACTCGTTTTATTCAATGGTACACAAAACATACTCACGTATAGATTATTTCCTGGTGGATACAAAATTAATCCCTCACACTGTGAACCCATTATACCATACAAATTCGATTTCAGACCATTCACCACTAACTTTCTTTTTAAAACTGGAAGGAATGTCTAAGAATAAATAGTTTTGGAGATTCAATTCTCAAATCCTAAAAGATCCGCAAGCAAGTATATATTAAAAAAAACAAATGGACGTCTTTTTTGAAATAAATGACACTCCAGATATATCGCCTACTTTATTATGGGAATCTTTTAAAGCATTTATTAGAGGTGTTATAATCTCATACCAAGCTTTTCAAAATAAAAAGAATAAGAATGAACAAAGACAGTTAGAAGAACAAATTAGACAAATGGATATAGATAATGCTAAAGATCCATCTATGGATAAACATAATAAAATAATAATTTTGAAATTTAAATTAAATAAACTATTATCAGCCAAACTTATAAGACTTTTCCAAATTACAAGACAGGAACACTTTGAATTTGGGGATAAACCACATAAACTTTTGGCTCGTCAGCTAAAAAAAACGAGAAAAAGAACATATGATCCAAAAGATTAAATCAGATAGAGGGGAATTACTAACTTTACCGAATGATATTAATAAAAGATTAGAGCAATTTTATGAGAATTTGTACACATCTAAAATGACAATGGACACCAATAAAATTACAGAGTTCTTGGATAACTAATCTTCCAAAGTTAGAGTTGAAGGAACAAGAGGAATTGGGTGCACAAATTTCAACCAAGGAATTAGAAGACACAATAAATTCATTAAAGAATGGAAAAACTCCAGGTCCTGACAGATTTACTAATGAATTTTATAAAAGTTTTTATGACAAAATTATACCACGATTACAAAAAATGTATCAATATGCCTTTAAAGAACAAATATTACCTGATACATTAGCTGAATCAACGATCACACTAATACTCAAAAAAGACAAAGATATAGAAGAACCGGGTTCATATAGAGCTATGGCATTGTTAAATACAGATCCAAAAATATTAGTGAAAACATTAGCTAGAAGATTAAGTAAATATATTAGTAAATTAATAAACCCAGATCAGACGGGGTTTATCCCTAAGAGATATTCATCTAATAATATGAGACGACTGCTCAATATAATGCACTCACATAAAATTGAAGAACAAGAATTATCAATTATTTCGTTGGACGCTGAAAAAGCATTTGATCAAGTAGAATGGAATTACATGGATAAAGTATTACAAAATTCCAATTGGGAGAGAATTTTATTTTATGGATTAAATTGTTATATAATAAGCCCACAGCTAGAATATTAACTAATAACATATTATCTTCGAAATTCCAACTATCATGGGGTAATAGACAAGGATGCTCATTATCACCGCAGTTATTTGCTCTTATAATTGAACCTTTAGCAGAAAAAATTAGAACACATCCAGATATCCATGGCTATAACACTAAATATTCAAATAATAAAATATCGTTATAAGCGGATGATAAATTATTGTACATCACAAAACCTCAAATTACTATACCAAACATACTCAATTTAATTGAAGACTTTGGATCCTTTTCTGGATACAGAATAAATTGGAATAAAAGTGAAATTATGTCAATAAAACCGAAAGACTCAACACATCTCTTAAAATTCCCTTTTAAAATAGCTACAGAAAAATTTAAATACTTGGGTATTGAAATTACCAGAACATATCAAGGCATGTTCAAAGCAAATTATAATCCTCTACTTAATAAATTAAATACATTAATTAAATTTTGGAAAACGCTTCCGATGTCTTTAATAGGTCGAATAAATGCAATAAAAATGGTATTTTTACCACAAATTCTATACCTATTTCAATCAATTCCTATATATCTACCAAAGAAGTTTTTTTTTTAATTGGATTCATACATTACTAATTTTATAAGGGATTATAAATCCCATAGAATACAAAGAACACACTTGAACAAAGCTAAAGTATTAGGGGGCTTAGCACTCCCTAACTTTATGTATTATTATTGGTCAGTAAATATTAAAAATATGATTCAACTGATTGACAACTCTGCCCAGCAAGTGGACTGGATTGAAATGGAGAGAGAGGACTGCTCCTCTTGTAATATTGGAGCGATCCTCCTCTCACCAATGAAACTGAATAACATAAATTATAACAAAAACCCAATTATACATAGTACAATCAGAACTTGGAAACAAATAAAACAAAATTTAAAATTAAGAAATCTAAATTTCAATTATCAAGGGTAATAGGCAGGGATGTGCTTTATCACCCCTGCTATTTGCCCTTATGATAGAACCTCTGGCTGAAAGTATAAGAAGCCATCCGAATATTCAGGGTTATAATACTAGGGACTCAAATAATAAAATTTCATTGTATGCAGACGATATTTTGTTATATATAACAAATTCACAAACGAGCATACCAAATTTATTAAATTTAATAGAGGAATTTGGGTCCTTTTCAGGATATAGAATAAACTGGAACAAAAGTGAAATTATGACGTTAAAACCTCAAGAATCCACACACTTATTGAAATTCCCCTTTAAAATAGCAACAGAAAAATTCAAATATTTGGGTATACAGATTACTAGAAAACATAAAGCTTTATTTAATGCTAATTTTATACCCTTAATAAATAAACTTAATATAATGATAAAATTTTGGAAAACGCTCCCTTTATCATTAATAGGCAGAATAAATGCCATTAAAATGAGCTTCTTACCACAGTTATACCTATTTCAATCTATACCAGTATATGTACCAAAATATTTTTTTTCTAAACTGAACGCTAATATTACTAATTTTGTTTGGGATTACAAATCACATAGAATTAAAAAAGAACACTTATGTAAACCAAAAGATGTCGGGGGACTTTCACTCCCTAATTTTTTGTATTACTATTGGGCAATACATATTAAGAATATAATTTACTGGTTGGATAGTTCAACTCAACAGACAGAATGGATAAAAATGGAGAAAGAGGATTGTTATCCTTGTAATATAGGAACAATCCTCTTCTCCCCGAAAAAAATGAACAATACAATATATAAGAAAACCCAATTATACAAGATACAATAAGAATATGGAAACAAATAAAACTATCCTTAAAATTAAGAAACCTATCATTGTTAACACCGATAGCGAATAATCCTTTATTTAAACCATCTATGATGGATAAAATATATAATCAATGGGAAAGTTTAGGAATTAAAAGGATCGGGGATATGTATGAAATGGGAGATTTATTATCATTTCAACAATTACAATTAAAATTTAAACTGAAAAACACTCATTATTTTAAATATTTTCAGATTTGTAATTTTTTGAAGACATACATACAGGGATATCAAAAAAATAACTCCTGATTTACTAGAAGAAGTAATGAATATAAAAAGCTGATACACAAAAATTAATAGCATATTTATATAATAGTATCTTAAATATAGATTTACCTGTGACCGAGGTAATTAGAGAAGAGTGGGAACGGGAATTATTGATAAAAATTACGAAGGCTACATGGGAAAAGTATTTGACATACATTCACAAGTGTTCGATTAACGCAAGACATAATCTAATCCAATTAAAAATGTTACATAGATTATATTACTCAAAAACAAGATTAAATAAATGTTATCCAAATATATCGCCCATTTGCGATAAATGTTTAACCCAAGAAGCAACTATAACACACTCTTTTGTTTATTGTATAAAACTTCATGGATTTTGGAGTGATATTTTCGAAATATTTACAAAACTATTTAAGACAAAAATGGAACCGAATAATGAATTGATTATATTTGGGTAATGGAAGACGGGAACAAATTGAGTTCATCTCAAAAGTCAATTTTTAATTATGGTTTAATAATAGCAAAAAAATTAATATTGAAATTTTGGAAAAATGCACCAATACCAACGCTCAAAATGTGGATTGCAAGTATGTTGGATACCGCACATCTTGAGGAAATGCGATTCCTCCTAATAGATAAATTTGACCAATTCATAAACGAGTTGGTCTCCATTTGTCGTCTTTTTGGAAACGTATGGTGCAAAACAGGTGTAAAAGCTAATCCGTGACTGCGGATGGTCAAGATTATAAATGATCTCCTTCTATTTTCTTTTCTTCTCATCTTTTCTTTTATTCTCTCTCTTCTATTTTCTATGTCTCAACTTTCTTATTTCATTCTTTATTTTTATTTTTCACACACTATATATCTCACATTTTTCTATTTTTCATTATCTAACTTTTTTCTTTTTCTTCTTTATTTCAAAAAATTTAAAAAATAAGAAGCTGTACATGAAAGGTATTATGAAAATATGATTGTATACAATTGTACTTCTAATAAAATTTAAAAAAATTAAGAAATCTATCGCTTTTATCTCCAATAGTTAATAACCCTTCATTTAATCCCTCTATTACAGACAAATCATTTATACAATGGGATAGACTAGGAATTAAAACGTTCAGAGACTTGTATGAAACTGGAAAATTACTATCATTCCAACAATTACAAATAAAATATAAACAGGGAAATAATCAATATTTTAAATATTTTCAAATATGTGACTATTTGAAAAAATATACAAAAGATCATTATAATATCCCAGCAGATGTACTGGACGAAGCAATGCAGATAAAAGCTGAAGCAGCAAACTTAATAAATTATTTGTATAATATTATCTTAAATGTAGAAATACCATCTACGGAAGGTATTAGAAGAGACTGGGAACAAGAATTAGCTATTAAAATTTCAAAGGAAAGGTGAATGAACATTTATTAAACGTGCATAAATGCTCGATTAATGTAAGACACACTTTAATACAATTCAAAATTTTACACAGATTATATTATTCAAAAACTAAAATTAATAAATTTTTCCCCAATGTATCATCTATTTGCGATAAATGTGAATCTCAAGAAGCTACTATAGCGCACTCATTTGTTTTTTGTACAAAAATTCAAAAATGTTGGATTTAAATTTTTGAAATCTTTACAATATTATTTAAAATAAAACTGACACCAAAAGCAGAATGGATTATCTTCAGAAGAACGGAAGATAGCCCTGAACTAAATATGTTTCAAAATAAATTAGTTGATTACGGGTTAATAACTGGAAAAAAGCTTATCCTAAAATTCTGGAAAAACACCCCAATACCAACTATAAACATGTGGATTTCAAATATGTTTGAAACATTACACTTAGAAGAGATAAGACTGCTCCTGGCAGGCAAATCAGATCACTTCCATCTGACGTGGTCTGCATTTATAGAACTATTACAAACATAAGGTGCAAAAGTACTTTAAAAAGTACCGATGTCAGGTAAAGGGGGATGAAAGGTGGTGAGTTGGTATACCCCATTTGCGAGATGCTCATAATAAAGTACTTGTGCTTCTCTTTTCTCTTCTTTCTCTTTTTTTTTTCTTCTTTATTGTCTATCTCTTAATCTTTTCTGTTGACACGTTTTTACACTTTCTCTATTTCCCCTCACTTTCTCTTCTTTCTTAATTTCAACCTTCTCTCTTTATTAGTTTTTTAAAATGATGGAGTACATTAATTATAATAAGATATACGTGATGAGTACTAATGTAATTTGTTGTAATGTAATGTACTTCTAATAAATAAAAAAAAATTAAAAAGAAAAAAAGAATGTATTGTGATTGGTGATTTTTATTCTATGCATGCTAATAAGGAATTGGAGAATGCACAAGATTTCAAATGTCTGCACAAAAGTTTACAATTCTGAGCAAATGTTTCGAGCAGTGCAGTATCTGGGACTGTGCTGTTCTCCTTCTGCACAAGTAAGTTAAGTGTAGGAAAGAACTGCAGATGTGTGTCTGGGAAACAAATGCAAGTTCCCAGAGTCCAGTTGATCGGCGACGACAAGGCTGCTCTGCTCTTTTTCTTCCCTCATTTGTGTCCTGTATTGTTCCGACTTGTGTGTGCTAAATATATGGTCATTTAATTTGCAGGAGAAACAGTTTCTTCAGATGCTGAGTGATGCTGGCAGCACAATGCTGAAGAAGCAGCTGGTGAAACCAGAATACCTGAGAGCCCTGACTCCACGCTACGAGGAGGCTCTACAAGAGCTTCGACAGATTGTGAAGGTAAATGACAGCCTCGTGAAGTCTTAGTCCATGATTTTTTTCAAACTATTAATTTAAACTTTCAGACTTTTAACTGGTGTAATTTAAGCAGATGCCCATCTACTTTCAATGGCATTTTTCACTCACGTTTTGCTTCAATGCATTTTAGATTTGGAGACCACTGAAGTGATGGTGGTCATATGACTGTCCAGTGAAATCTATTCCCTGGCCAGCCAGATCACAAGCCACTTGCCCGTGATCACTGTACCCTACCTTTGTGGTGTAGTTCACAAAGCTAGTGTGTTAATGGCAGGTTGTATGATGTAGGATGTGAGTGCTGGATGAGTGGGAAACTTTTTTGGTATCATGGATCACAGTTCTATTAGCTTTAAAATTGGTGTTGATAATGCCGTGGTTAGGCTACAACTTAACATTCTAAATTGGGGCAAGGCCAACTCTGGTGGTATTAGACAGGAACTTCCAAAAGTTGATTGGAGTAGATTGTTTGCGGGCAAAGGGACTTGCAGAAAGTGGGATGTAGTATGTGTTCTACACTTTGAGTGAACGGATTAAAAGTGAACAACAACAGTTCAGATAAAGATCAATCATTTTTATTGAATGTTGCAATAAGCTTACATAACTGAATAGTTACAGTAGTTCCCTTTCCAGAGTTCACGTTAAAATTTATTGATGCTCTTGTGCACAGTACACTTTCATTTTTACTCCAACTTTCATAACAGATTTTTAAATTTTATATCCACATTACAGTGTATTTACTCCATACTCATTCTCTCACAGTAAAAAATACCTCTACCTCCTGGTAATTATTTCCAAAGTTTCCATAAACCATTTAGTTTTAGTTTAGAAATATAGCGCGGAAACGGGCCCTTCGGCCCACCGAGTCTATACCGACCAGCGATCCACGCACAATAAAACTACTCCGCACACACTGGGGACAATTTTACATTAATACCAAGCCAAGTAACCTACAAACCCGTGCGTCTTTGGAGTGTGGGAGGAAACTAAAAATCTCAAAGAAAACTCACGCGTCCCGGGGAGAACATACAAACTCCGTACAGACAGCACCTGCATTCAGGATCGAACCAGGGTCTCTGGCGCTGTAAGGCAATAGCTCTACCACCGTGCCGCCATTTGATGTGGAAGAGTTAAAATTGACTACGGTCAAGGAGATAGCTCGACTGATATTGGCTCTTGCTGCAGTGACAGCTCTCTCCACAAAGAGGTAGGTATAGGTTGAGCAGAATGAATATAAAAGAGGATTTAAGATATAGTATGTGTGTGCGTGTGGTGGGGGGGGGGGGGGTGTGGGGTGGGGGGGGGGAAAGGATGAAATAAATAATTGTCCTGGTATTGGTGATGAATTAGAAGTTGAAACTGTATGTCAAACAGAATGCTACAATTTTTTCAAGATGAATGGAGAATGTTGGAAATCCTCAACAGGTCAGACAGCACCTGCAGAGAAATAATCAGAGTCGCAGTTTCAGGTTGATGCCTTTCATTTGTTTGTCTGGCGGGGAATCAGTGGAGAGAGGGTCAAACTCATTGGAGGCATCTCGCTGTTGTTCGAGACATTTTTGTTTCCTCCACATGAAATTGCTAATGGAAACTTTGGAAATGATGATCAAGAGGTAAAGGTGAAAGTTGGAATTAATCCATTGTTTTGGCACAGCGGTAGAGTTGCTGCCTTACAGCTCCATAGACCTGGGTTTGATCCTGATTACGGATGCTAGTCTGTACGGAGTTTGTACGTTCTCCCCTTGACCTGCGTGGGTTTTCTTCAGATGCCCCAGTTTTCTCCCACATTCCAAAGACGTACAGGTTGGTAGACAAATTGACTTGGTATAATTGCAAATTGTTCTTAGTGTGCGTACGATAGTGTTCGTGTGCAGGTATCGCTGGTTAATGCAGACTCGGTGGGCCGAAGGGCATGTTTCCGTGTTGTATCTCTAATTTAAACTTTTAAAAAAATGTTATTGAAAGACTGAAGTAAAAGTAAAGGTGCACTATGTAAATCAGTATCATGAGGAGAACCAAAATAAGCTGTTTAATTATTTGTCTCCTCTCCTCGTGTCTTGATTGGCAGTGTACATTTTTGAGAATGTGATTTGCTTTTCAGTCTGTGTCTCTGTGCGTTACTTAAGTTTTTAACATTTTCTACACAGGATGAAAAGAAGAAGAGTCTCTCCTAAACTGAAGAAACAAAGTTTATAATTTAACAGTGTGGTGAATATTTGAATCTTACTTGGACCTTGGATATTGTTGGTTGTAAAATCCTACTCTGACCTTGTACAAACATGTATGTTATTTATTTTCTAATGTATAAAATCATTTTTTACAGAGAATAAAACATTTTAATGGACAAGATATAATAACAAGGAACTGCAGATGTTGGTTTATTTCAAAGAAAGAGTCAACACGGGAGTAACTCAGCAGGTCAGGCAGAATCTCTGGAGAACGATAGGTGACGTTTCCGGTTGGGACAGATTTGTCTTTAGACAAATTGTGGGGGAGAGGAGAAATAAACTGGAAAGAGGATGGACAGGACAGAGCATGGCCGGAAATAGGTGAACACAACAGTTGGAGGGGGGGGTGGGGGGTGATAGATTATTGGGCAAAGGCTAGAGATGAAAAGACAAATGTGACGGGTGTAAGCCTAGAAAGGATGAAGAGCTCTGAATTGTGAAACTTGAGGGTAGAGAAGCTGTAAAATCGTAATTAATTTATTAGCCAAGTATGTTTTGCACATACAAAGAATTTGATTTTGCCATAGTCATACCAAAAAAAAGCAACAAGACACAACTACATAAAAATGAACATGAACATCCACCACAACGGCTCCACCACATGGAAGGCAATAAAGTCTTATCTTCTTTTCCCCCGCGGTCGGGGCAGTCGAACCATCCGCAGTCAGGGTGATCGAAGCTCCCGCAGCCGGCGATCGAAGCTCCCACATCATGGTGATCAACGGTCCCCGCGATCAGAGCGGTCGAAGCTCCTGCGGTTGGAGCTCCTGAGGTCAATCTCTGGCAAAAGGACTGCCAGCTCCACGCTGTTAGGTCGCAGTGCGGACGGAGATACGATACGAAAAAAGTCGCATCTCCGTCGAGGAAAGAGATTTTTATAATGTTTCCCCGCCTCCCACATAATAAAAAACTAAAGGTACACTAAAACATACATTTAACAACAGACTAAAAACAACAAAGAAGAAAAAGACAAGACAGACTTGGCAGAGGCAGCCCAGCCATTGTTCTGCGTATAGCCATTGGAAGGGATGCAGAGGGAGAGGAGAAACTGGTGCATTGAAAGGATGCTAACCATTTTAACTCCCCTTCACATTCCCATACTGACCTTTCTGACCTTGGCCTGCTGCATTGCCAGAGTGAGGCTGCACATAAACTGTTGGAACAACACCTCTTATTTTGCTTGGGTGGCTTATAACCCAACGTTATGAACATTGAATTATACAATTTTAGGTAACTAACCCACAAACTGCTTCCTTCCCCCTTCGCATTCTTCCCCCACCCCCTCTCACTCCTCTGCCCGAGATCTTGCTGACCTTGCACCAGTTTCTTCCCTCCCCCTCCTCCTGCATCTCTTCCAATTCACTCTATTCTACCTTCAAGTTTCACAATTCGCAACACTTTATCCTTTTCGGACTCTGTCTCTTCATCTCTGAAGCAGACAAAATGTGTAGGAAGGGACATCTCTGACCTTTGTCCAACAATCTGCCTATCAAAAATAAGCCCTCACCTGTGTTCACCTATTACTGGTCATTCTCTCTCCTGCCCCTCCTCTTTTCCAGCTTTCTTTTGGACTCCACCTGCAATCAGTCTGAAGAAGGATCCCGACCTGAACCATCAGCAATCCATGTTCTCCAGAGATGCTGCCTGACCTTGCTAGAATTTAGGAAATTGAGGGGGGATCTTATAGAAACTTACACAATTCTTAAGGGGTTGGACAGGTTAGATGCAGGAAGATTGTTCCCGATGTTGGGGAAGTCCAGGACAAGGGGTCACAGCTTAAGGATAGAGGGGAAATCCTTTAGGACCGACATGAGAAAAACTTTTTTCACACAGAGAGTGGTGAATCTCTGGAACTCTCTGCCACAGAAGGTAGTTGAGGCCAGTTCATTGGCTATATTTAAGAGTGAGTTAGATGTGGCCCTTGTGGCTAAAGGGATCAGGGGTATGGAGAGAAGGCAGGTACGGGATACTGAGTTGGATGATCAGCCATGATCATATGCAGGCTCGAAGGGCCGAATGACCTACTCCTGCACCTATTTTCTATGTTTCTATGACCCACTGAGCTACTCCAGCGTTTGTGTCTTTTGTTGTGATGGATAATCTGTGTTTTGGGGCAATAAAGTGTGTTTACAAGCTTGCATTTGTTGAAAGTGTGTGGGCTGAAACCCACAGACATGGCAGGAAGGTGACGTGTGTAGAATGGAAATTTCTAATCTATGGATATCATATGATACCAAGTGCCATGAGGCCCGATTTAGTGCTTGTATAAAACATGGATGTTTCAGTATTACCACAATTTTGAGGGCATAGCCTTTCCGTTCTCTCGATCCAACACAAGGTTTTCACCAAAAATCGAAATCACTGCCTTCCTTTTCACAGTTCACGGCAAATGTGGTTGCAGATAGATTGGGTGTTGAAGGCAGCTTTTGGCACGCTGACCTTTATAGGTCAGGGAATTGAGTATAACAGTCTATATGTTATGTTACAGTTGTACAACATATTGGTGAGGACACACATGGGGTATTGAGTTTGGTTTGGGTCACATTGCTGTGTAAAAAGATGCCATTAAACTGGAAAGAGTCAAGATTTACAAGGATTATTTAGGAAAAAGATTTATAAGAGGTCTATGGGTCAAACCTAGGCAAATGGGAACAGCATAGATAGGGCATCTCGTTCGTTGTGGACGAGTTGAGCCAAATGGCCTGTTTTTGTGCTGTGTGACTCTAATTTGTATCCTGTCCCACAGTGACTCTTTATCATCACCTGGCCTTGTGAGCAGCCTCTAGCTAATACAATTATTTACCGTGGTAATCTATGCTGCGGATATGGGTCAGAGGGTCGCCAGGTATGCGGGCAGCAGCCGGTGGATCACAAGCCGTGGGGCAGGGGTGGAGGAATTCACAGGTGTGCGTGAGTGAGTCGCCAGCTGTGGAAAAGCCTGGGCGCGGTTAGGGATGAGGCCGGAGTTCACCCGCTGTGGGTCAGCGGCTGAGGGGAGTAGCCAGCTGTGGGGGTAGCGGCGGGGTGTGGCCAGCTGTGGGGGTAGCGGCGGGGTGTGGCCAGCTGTGGGGGGTAGCGACGGGGAGTAGCCAGCTGTGGGGGTAGCGGCGGGGTGTGGCCAGCTGTGGGGGGAGCGGCGGGGAGTGGCCAGCTGTGGGGGTAGCGGCGGGAGTAGCCAGCTTTGGGGGTAGCGGCGGGGTGTGGCCAGCTGTGGGGGTAGCGGCGGGGAGTGGCCAGCTGTGGGGGTAGCGGCGGGGAGTGGCCAGCTGTGGGGGTAGCGGCGGGGTGTGGCCAGCTGTGGGGGTAGCGGCGGGGAGTAGCCAGCGGCGGGGTGTGGCCAGCTGTGGGGGTAGCGGCTGACGGGAGTGGCCAGCTGTGGGGGTAGCGGCGGGGAGTAGCCAGCTGTGGGGTAGCGGCGGGGAGTAGCCAGCTGTGGGGGTAGCGGCGGGGAGTAGCCAGCTGTGGGGGTAGCGGCGGGGAGTAGCCAGCGGCGGGGAGTAGCCAGCTGTGGGGGTAGCGGCGGGGAGTAGCCAGCGGCGGGGAGTGGCCAGCTGTGGGGGTAGCGGCGGGGAGTAGCCAGCGGCGGGGAGTGGCCAGCTGTGGGGGTAGCGGCGGGGAGTGGCCAGCTGTGAGTCCAGTTATGACAGCAGAGGTCGGCGGGCGAGCGTCAGACTTTCCTTTCACTTTCATTTTCGTGTGAAATCAGATACAGCACGGAAACAGGCCCTTCGGCCCACCGAAGGCGGCGCCGCCCAGCGATCCTGCACACTAGTGACAATTTTATTTTGACAATTTACAGAAGCCAATTAAGCTACAAATCTGTCCGTCTTTGGAATGTGTGAGGAAACCGGACGCGGTCACAGGGAGAAGATACAAACTCGCTACAGACAGCACCAGTAGTCAGGATCGAACCCGGGTCTCTGGCTGTAGAACAGCAACTTGTCCGGGACGCCAAAGTCCGAGCCGCAGTCCCTTCCCCTCCGCTGCCCGCCGTGGGATGTCGGTAAGTGCCCGTAGCAGCCGCCGCCGCCAGCTCTAGGCCCCTTCCTGCGGCTCCTGCTCCCCGCAATATCACAGACCCTGCAGTTGACAATTCTGTTCCCCCCTCCGGGGAACGTCTATCTCCACCAGAAGACCCCGGGGAAGTACTATTTATCTATTTATTTATTTATTTATTCTCGTTGTATCTATCATTGCCATGTCATTCCTGTGAACAAGGAATTTCATTGCGCCCTGGCACGTGTACATAACAAACTGATATGAACTGAGGGAGGGGAGCAGATAGGCGGGTGTGGTGTGAGATAGCCTGTTGGTGGACTGAGGGAGGGGGCAAGGATTGACAGGCAGGGTGGTAATGGTAACCATCGGGGAAGAGGTGACGGGCGGATAGATTTAAATAGGAGAGGGGGTTCGTGGGTGAAATGTGTGGCTTGTGAGTAGATGGAACCAGGAAGAGGAGGGGATGACATTGTGCAATGGGGAGGTGAAACAACCAAAATAGGCAGGGGATCAGAAGGTGAACACAGAGGTGAGGGTTACCTGAAAGTGGAAAATTCAACGTTAACACCACTGGGTTATAGGTTATGAGGTAATAAACAACCTGTTGGAGGAACAGTGAGGCAAGCCACTATTTGTAGGGGGTGGGGAAAAGAATGATGGTGATTCAGACTGAGGTATATGTTATACGAGATGTTCCTCTTGATGATCAAAGAAACCTGGGTGTTCTGGTGCATATGTGACTGAAAGCAGGAGATTATGAAGACAAATGAGATGGTGGCCTTCCTAAAGAGAGGATTTGAGTACAGGAATGAAATTGTAATTGTAAACGCACAGGTGAGGTATTGTGTACAGGGATTAAAAAGAATGTACCTGCTGGAGAGGGAAGTACATAGAACAGCAATGGCAACTTTGCCATCGAGATTGGATCGACTGCGACTGGATTTCTTGAAGTTTAAAGGATGGTAGCTGATCTTATTGAAATTCAGGGGACGGTTACAAGGTGGACTGGCTGGATTGTGCAACCCTTAAGGCCAGCGCTTTCTTCTCAGTGGTATGGCCAACCTCTCATTTGAGACTTTAGTTTAGAGATACAGCGTGGAAATAGGTCCCACCGAATCCGTGCCGAACAACAACCACCCAGATAAGGTAGACAAAATATGCTGGAGAAACTCAAACGGGTGAGGCAGCATCTATGGAGAGAAGGAATAGGCGACGTTTCAGGTTGAGACCCTTCTTCAGCCTGATGTCGGGGGGGGGGCAGGAAAAAGAAAGGAAGTAGGTGGGGGCAGTATTACTTGTGGGAGAACTGGGAAGGAGGAGGGGAAGGGGGGGAGAATGCAAGGGCTCTCTAAAATTAGAGAAGTCAATGTTCTTACCGCTGGGGTGTAAACTACCCAAGCGAAATATGAGGTGCTATTCCTCCAAATTTCAGCGGTGTTCAGTGAAGCGATCACCGAGCCTGTGCTTGATCTCGCCGATGTAGAGAAGTTGACACCTAGAACAGTGGATGCAGTAGATGAGGTTGGAGGAGGTGCCGGTGAACCTCTGCCTCGCCTGGATAGACTGATTGGGTCCTTGGATGGAGTTGAGGGAGGAGGCATAGGGACAAGTGTTGCATTTCCTGCGGTTGCAGGGAAAGTACCCGGGGAGGGGGTGGTTTGGGTGGGAAGGGACAAATTCACCAGGGAGTTACGGAGGGAACAGTCTCTGCGAAAAGCAGAAAGGGGAGGAGATGAGAAGATGTGACCTGTAGTGGGATCCCGTTGGAGGTGGCAAAAATGTCGGGGGATTATATGTTGTATGCGACGGCTGGTGGGGTGGAAGGTGAGGACAAGGAGACTCTGTCCTTGTTACGAATAGAGGGAGGGGGACTAAGAGTGGAGCTGCAGGATATAGAGGAGACCCCAGTGAGAGCCTCATCTATAATGGAAGAGAGAACCCCCCGTTCCCTAAAGAATGAGGACATCTCCGATGCCCTGGTATGGAACACCTCATCCTGGGCGCAGATGCGGCGTAGACGGAGAAATTGGGGGTAGGGGATAGAGTCCTTATAGGAGGCAGGGTGGGAAGAAGTGTAGTCAAGATAGCTATGGGAGTCAGTCGGTTTGTAGTAGATGTTGGTCAGTAGTCTGTTGCCTGCGATGGAGACGGTAAGATCTAGAACATTGAACTATGAACATTGACTTCTCTAATTTTAGTTAGTACTAGACCAAGTGGGACCATTCCCCTCAACGCGCGTTGCGGGGGGAGGGGGAGGCCTGCGGCGTCACACACACACTAACCAACCCCTCACACACACTAATCACCCCACACACACACACTAACCACCCCCATTGATATTATATTAATATTATTCATTCACTCCTTTTACCTCATCGCCCGCCCTATCTACTCACGTATAGCCCCCAACTTGCAGGCGCGGCTAGAGAGGGAGGGGGTAGAGAGAGAGGGTCACAGAGGCACAGAGAAGGGCACAGGGGCACAGAGAGGGACACAGAGAGGGAGGGGGGGAGAGAGGGAGGGGGGGAGAGAGGGAGGGGGAAGAGAGGGGAGGGGGAGAGAGCCGAGGCGCGAGCCGAGCCGATGCGCTGGGCGAGCGAGTGTCGACCAAAGGAGCGCCGGTTGGGCCAATGCAGTCTTCAGCGATGATCTTTTGTCTTCAGTCGACAGGGTGACTTTTGAACAACGGGGGGAGGAGGGAGGGGTGGGGGGGTGACGTCACTCGCAGAGCGATCAGACGGCGGGCAGGCAGATCCATTGTGGCGTCATCAGCTCAAAAACAGGCTGTTTGATTTCAAAATTGTATTGGATGTGTGAACATTTTGATTAATAACTCGAGAAATAATGCATGAATTTTTCAGATAAGGCGATGTTTGACTTCACAGGATAAATCTCTACCGGAATATGTTAAAATTTTACCGTTAGCGTGTCATTTTTTCGAGAAGATGTGATCGCACACGAACAAATAAATACACACACACACACACACACACACAAGATCAGAGTTTTATAATGATAAGGATGAACATTGACTTCTCTAATTTTAGATAGTATGAACATTGACTTTTCTAATAAGCAAGTTCGGCATTCCGACTGCTTCTGACTGCGCATGCCCAGGTCAAAGGTCACCATGCATAAACATTGCTGGAAAGCAATGAAGCAGTGGACCTTAATTTCTTCTGTTTTTTCTAGCTTTGATTCTTCTAGGTAAGAAAATACTGCTTTCAAACTATGAAATAGTTGCATTTATTGTTCCTTTGTTAAAGGCTAAGATTATTTTGTTGTTTTTATTGCTGTATGTTTTGGTGAGTGAGCGAGATCGTGCTCATCCGTGGTCGGTCGGGTCCGGGTCTGTTGAGTTGCTGCTGGGCCACCCCCATTCCCGTCCCCTCCCGGGTGTCTCGTCCCTGTCCGGGGGCGGCCGGAGGTGTCAGGCCAGGCTTGCAGCCGGCGCTGTGAGGAGATTGAGTTGCTGCGGCGCTTTGTGTGTATGGCTGGTGCTCGGTTTTCGCCAGCGCTGGGGCGGGTTCGCCACTGGTGGTCCCCGGCCCGTCGGGGAGCGGGGTTGGGCTGGAGTTGGCGCTTCTTCTCCGTGCTGGCTGTGGGCCTGGGGCCGCTGGTGTCGTCGGTCACAGCCAGCGCGGAGAAGAAGCACCAATCCCAGCTCAACTCCCGTCGGGCCAACCGACAGCCCCAGACCGACGACACAGCGGCCCCAGGATAAAGCAATAAAAGCAACAAAATAATCTTAGCTTTTATCAAAAGGAACAATAAATACAACTATTTCAGTTTGAAAGCAGTATTTTCTTACCTAGAAAAATCAAAGCTGGAAAAAACGGATGAAATGAAGGTCCACTGCTCCACTGCTTTCCAGCAATGTTATGCATAGTGACCTTTGACCTGGGCATGCGCAGTCGGAAAACCAAACATGCTTATTTTAGATAGCCCTTGCTTTCTCCCCCCTTCCCCTCCCCCATCCCAGTTCTCCCACAAGTCCTACTGTCTCCACCTACTTCCTTTCTTCCCCCCCCCCCCGACATCAGTCTGAAGAAGGGTGTCGACCCGAAATGTCGCCTATTCCTTCTCTCCATAGATGCTGCCTCACCCGCTGAGTTTCTCCAGCATTTTTTGTCTACCTTCGATTGTTCCAGCATCTGCAGTTCTTTCTTAAACACAACGACCACCCATACACTTAGTTCTATGTTATCCCAGTTTCTCATCCTACACATGAGCCGCAATTTACAGATGCCAATTAACCTACAATCCTGCGCATCTTTGGAATATGCGAGGAAAAACAAGAGCATCGAGAAAATTCATGCGGTCATAGGGAGAACATACAAACTACGTACAGACAGCACCTGTAGTCAACATCAAACCTGGATCTGTGGCGCTGTAGGGCAGCAACTCTACTGCTGTGCCAGAGTGCCGCCCATACTGATTTGTCCAGGGAAATTTCATCTCCACATCAAGTGAGTGGACCAAATGGTGAGAAATAAAGCAAGTGGTCGGTCTGTGCCTGGGAAGACCAGACTAAGTAGCAATGTTACAAAATTTTGAGATTTTAAAAATAAAGTCTGCAATTTATCCCATCAGATAAAGCATAAAAAGAAGTTTAATTTGACACTTAATTCACTTTCATATCTTCAGTATTAAAAAAGTTATGGCCATTATCATACTCAGAAATTAGCATCTAGTTCCCTATTGCTTTTCCATTGACTTAACACAAAAGCTGTGATCGAGGACAGTTAAAAGCCCATAACTTTCTTTAAAATTATGATAACTGAAAGAAATTTTCAGTTATTATAGATTAAAGCATTCTGAAACAAATATGAAACAATCTTACTTCGAAGACATGAAAGTAAAGCATATAATTAGTTAGTTACCTAATTGTCGCTAATTACAAAATTCAATTACTAGATCTAAACATCTATCAATTTCTTAAGAATAGATTAACATTTTTAAATAGCCTGTGTCCAAATAACATTCACACAATAATTCACAATATAACATAATTTTTAAATCTAATTTTCATGAATTTACAGGCCAAATGGAAGGAATTGAATGTTTAATACCTGTAAATTAATGGACATTTAATTCATCTTGAGAGTGAGGATTTCTGGAACGCGATCTTTTGGAACGTTCATTTGCGGTGAATTTAACCCCGTATTGGCATGAAAAATACTGCCGTTAATTCGGGGAATAAAATCACTGTGTCGCATGAAAAAATATGAATTAAAGGCTTCTTAAGAAGCACTTTTATACATTTAAAGAAACCACTTTCGTTTACCTGTCCCAGTGTGAAATCCGTCCCCGTTATCGGCGTTGACGCTTCAGGAGCTGATTTTAAAATTACTCTAGCGCTGACATTGACGATTTAATAAAAATAAAAAATACACAAATCGCCACTAGGAACGATTTGTCTGCCAAGGCTTGTACTCCAACAAAATATTAACCAGGACAAGGGAGGAGAAACCCGCGTTTTAACCCCGCCTCCCCTTAAAGGCGCCAAAATCGCGCACACGGCCAGTGGCAGAATTACAGCGCGACTGAAGGTAAGTTTTGTAACATACCTAGACTAAGAGAACTAGCCTAGTAATTTAAACCTTTACAATGATATCAGTCATGGTTGTCAAAACAAGCTTTGTACTCATTATCGAAATATGATGTGTTTAATTATTTTCTTCTTCTGAATTAAGGCGATGGAACCTGGATCAGATGCCACTCTGTCAGGTGAAAGTGTGATGTGTGGAGTTTGCTGTAACCAGCTGAGGAGACCCAAGCTGCTTCCATGCCTGCACAGTGTCTGCCTGGAATGCCTGCAGAATGTGTGGGTGGGGCAGGACTTTGCCACCTGTCCCATCTGCAGTGCTCCCACAGACGGGGATATCACCAAGGTACAAGACAACACACTGCTGGCCAAACTGGTGAGCAAAGTGCAGCTGCGGCAGAGGATTGATACCGGGCTGGGCATCTGGTGCAGTATTTGCCAGGCTTGTGGCAGTGAAGAGCCTGCAACTTTCCTGTGTTTCACGTGTGATCAGTTCTTGTGCCTGAGATGCTTCCATGGCCATCAGCTGTTGACTGAGATGCACGGACACACGGTGAAGTCCCTGGAAAACCTGAAGGCCCTCAGCTGCGAGGAATTTGCCATTTTATCAATGAACGAGAGGCAGGCCATTTGTCCAGAACACAAGGACCAACAGATCAGGTAAAATCAGCCTCCCCATTCGGTCACAGTTTGGTAGATGATCCAAGTTGTATTCCCTTGGAGTTCAAGTGTTTTCCCTGGATTCAGAAGATGGGAGTAGCATCAATTCTGACAACATACAAAAAACAGAAATTACACATAAATTATATGACAGTTTAAAAAAAAGAGTTAAAAATATATATTGATGCAAAACACAACCAGAAAACAAATGGACGGTGTTGCAAGACCTGGTCTGTAGTGTTCCATTGCCAAGGTAGAATTAGGGTTGTGCAATTGTGTTCAAAAACATGATGGCTGTAGCGAAGTAATTGTTCTGGAATTTGGTCATGTGGGTCTTTAGGCTTCTGCACCTGCTACCCAACGATAACAGTGAGAAGAAGGCATAACTCAGATGGTGGGGATCCTTGATGATAGATGTTGCAGTGCCAGGTGTAGATGCTTTCGATGGAGGAGAGTGTTGTACTTGTGATGGACCAGGCTGAATCCACTATTCTTTGTAGCATGTTGTGTTCCATTGGAATTGCCATGTAGGCCATGGTGCAACCGGTCGGGGTACCTTCTACAGAACATCTGTAGAGGTTTGTTCGAGTATTCGGTGGCATGCCGTATCTCTTTAATCTACTTGCCGCTGATTGTTGTGGTTGCATCTCCATTTCACCATCTTGATCTGTCTTTTCATGATTTATTTTCAGCTTTTTCTGCAAGACGTGTTCTACAGTGCCTGCTGCAACTGCCTGCTGCTTCACCACGCCCCCCAAAGTCACCTTTATCACGACATTAAGCAGGAGGTTCGGCAGGAGGGCGAGGCGTTGAAACAAATGGTGGACGCGACACAGCAAATGTACAGTAGATTTGCGGACAGTCACTCAGAACTGATGACCCTGAAAGAAAGCATGAACTTGAGGAGAAATGAAATTGAAGCTTCAGTGAAACATCAGGTTTTTGTCATCGAGCAAGAAATCATTGGTCAGGGATACAGCTTGAAGAGGGAATTGGAGGATATGTGCAAGCTGGAACTAAGCAGACTGGCCAACAGGCTAAGACAAACAGAGCAAATGTTGCAAAGGATGGGAGCTGGCCACAAGCTGGCCGACTTTATACTGAGGCTTGGCACAATTAGCGAGATGAAAGAGATGTTTGAGCCGATTAGATCAGGCCTGATGGCCATGGGGCAAGCAATGCCCTTCGACTCGAGCAAGGAGCTCACCTCGATGGAATTCAGGGAATGCCCTCTGGAAGTAAAGAACCTACTCGGTACCTTCCCCCTCAAAAGAGGTAAATAATGACGTGGGAAATCCTGGGTGTGGTGGGAGGGGGATCTGGCCCAGGTGGGTGTGGTTGCTGGATGATGCCAGATGAGGGGTAGAGTCATACAGTGTGGAAACAAGCCCTTCAGCCCAACTAGCCCACACCGGCCAACAATGTCCCAGCTACCCTAGTCCCACTTGCCTGCGAATGACCCTCCAAACCTGCCCTATCTATGTACCTGTCCAACTGTTTCTTAAACGATGGGATAGTCCCATCCTCAACTACCTCCTCTGGCAGTTTGTTCAACACACCCACCACCCTCTGTGTGAAAAAATTTACCTCTTGGATTCCTATTAAATCTTTTCCCCTTCACCTTGAACCTATGTCCTCTGGTCCTCGATTCCCCTACTCTGGGTGAAAGACTCCGTGCATCTACCTGATCTAGTCCTCTCTTGATTTGTATACCTCTATAATGGCAGCATTTTGGAAATGTAATGCTTGTTTCTGCTGAGCCCTCCGGTCTAAGAGTTTTTTGTTGATCACAGAACAGGGAGAGGAAGTGAAAAACCCAGAAAATGAGGAGGAGCGGAGAGAGGAAGCGAAAGATCCAGAAATGAAGCGTCTCCACAGGTAAACTGGGGTTGGAAACTGTGATCTCATTCGTATGCTACCGATGGCATCTCTCCGTGTTGTTACATTGAGGGCAATGTGAAAATCTCAGAGCGGACAATACTTCAGAGCACGGAAAATAAGTCAAGTCAGTAACCGATGGATCTGTTCTCCCCTTCGCTGATTCACATCGTGAGCTGTTTCTAAATTCACTGCAAGTGCCCATTCCATCTCTCCTGCCGCAATGGAGCCGACAGTGGATGCCGATTGTAAAAATACAAAAAGTGGAATGCTTCATTGTTTTAATAGAATCACATTGACAAGCGATCGCTTCTATTGACACTTGTGCAATGTCTATGACTGCCGGTGGTGTAACTAACAGGCTGTTCTTAAGAGACAATGGTGTCTGATTATTGCCGGAAGATTTTTGTTTTCCCCAGACTGTTTACTTTTGCAAGGCAGTTCTTTTTTCTGCTAGTTAATCTCCAAGATAACTTTCAAATAATCCTCCAATTCTCTATCAAAATTATCAAATTTGGCCTGTGTAATGGAAGTAATGTGAAGAAAGCAACTGCAGATGCTGCTATATACCAAAGGTAGATACAAAGTGCTGAGTAACTCAGAGGGTCAGGCAGCATCTCTGGAGAAAAACGATGGGTGACGTTTCGGGCTGGGACCCTTCTTCAGATGGAAATCTTGACTCTGAAGAAGACTTGCTAAATTACTCCAGTACTTTGTGTATATCTAATAAAAAATAATGTTCCTTAATTCATCACTTGGCTTGTGTCAAATCCATGTTATGGAAACACGCATTATAGCAGATTGCCTGCACTCCCTCAATATGGTGATATTGCTGGAATGTATCAGATAACTCATCTGATCATCTTTGAGTTTGATGTCTTTGGGTCTTTGTGTCCTTTGGGAGAGTGGGTGGAGTATCACCCACCAGTCTTGTACAATAATCTTGAGAGGTAGCATCAGTGTATGGAGCAAGACTGGGACAGGCAGCAGGACTGTCCTGACACCCCTTGTCGGGCTTTATATTTTGAGATTTCTAGAACAAAGAGAAATAAAGCTCACCAATCTACTGACTGTGAAGGATTGGGAGGGAAACTTTAATGGATTAGAGAAGGGGATGGGGGTAACTGGGCAAAATGGGCTTGGAAGTCCAGAGGTTCTGCCAAATGCTCAACTGTCCTTTTTGTTTACCCAGGAAGCTTCTGGAAAAGTACAAGTGGAATGGAAGATAAAAGTGCACCAGATAGCCAGCCACAGCACCAGTCCAGTGAAACACGACTATAGTGTGAGCAACACACCGCCCCAGCTCCCCTCATCAACTATGACAGAGAATGTCATCCTCAATATTTCCAGTGACACAGGTGATGAATCGCAGCAACCTGCGGCAGGTGAGGATGCAACCTTGCTAGTTGCAGTGTAACAACATTGAGCATTTCCAGTCCGTTCTATGCAGGGTCACAGTGCAAGGTTAAGAAGTAAACCATTAGGTTCTGTAAGGATATCCAGGGCGCGCGCGCGCACACACGCGCGCGCTTCGCGCACGCACGGCACACACACACACCCCCCACACCCCCACACACACACACACACACACACACACACACACACACACACCGACCCCCGGAGACTTTAAACTAGAATGGTTGGGGGGAGGGACTCAAATAGAGAATACATAGATACATAGATACATAGAAAATAGGTGCAGGAGTAGGCCATTCGGCCCTTCGAGCCTGCACCGCCATTCAATACGATCATGCTGATATCCAACTCAGTATCCCGTACCTGCCTTCTCTCCATACCCCCTGATCCCTTTAGCCACAAGGGCCACATCTAATTCCCTCTTAAATATAGCCAATGAACTGGCCTCAACTACCCTCTGTGGCAGAGAGTTCCAGAGATTCACCACTCTCTGTGTGAAAAAGTTTTTCCTCATCTCGGTCTTAAAGGATTTCCCCCTTATCCTTAAGCTGTGACCCCTTGTCCTGGACTTCCCCAACATCGGGAACAATCTTCCTGCATCTAGCCTGTCCAACCCCATAAGAATTTTGTACGTTTCTATAAGATCCCCTCTCAATCTCCTAAATTCTAGCGAGTATAAGCCAAGTCTATCCAGTCTTTCTTCATATGAAAGTCTGACATCCCAGGAATCAGTCTGGTGAACCTTCTCTGCACTCCTCTATGGCTTATAATGTCCTTCCTCAGATTTGGAGACCAAAACTGTACGCAATACTCCAGGTGTGGTCTCACCAAGACCCTGTACAACTGCAGTAGAACCTCCCTGCTCCTATACTCAAATCCTCTTGCTATGAAGGCCAACATAACCATTCGCTTTCTCACTGCCTGCTGCACCTGCATGCTACTTTCAATGTCGGTGTACCATGACACCCAGGTCTCGCTGCATCTCCCCATTTCCTAATCGGTCCACCATTTAGATAATAGTCTGCCTTCCCGTTTTTGCTACCAAAGTGGATAACCTCACATTTATCCACATTATACTGCATCTGCCAAACATTTGCCCACTCACCCAGCCTATCCAAGTCACCTTGCAGTCTCCTAGCATCCTCCTCACAGCTAACACTGCCCCCCAGCTTAGTGTCATCCGCAAACTTGGAGATGTTGCTTTCAATTCCCTCGTCCAGATCATTAATATAAATTGTAAATAGCTGGGGTCCCAGCACTGAGCCTTGCGGTACCCCACTAGTCACTGCCTGCCATTGTGAAAAGGACCCGTTTACTCCAACTCTTTGCTTCCTGTTTGCCAGCCAGTTCTCTATCCACATCAATACTGAACCCCCAATACCGTGTGATTTAAGTTTGTATCCTAATCTCTTATGTGGTACCTTGTCGAAAGCCTTCTGAAAGTCCAGATACAACACATCCACTGGTTCTCCCCTATCCACTCTACTAGTTACATCCTCGAAAAATTCTATAAGATTCGTCAGACACGATTTACCTTTCGTAAATCCATGCTGACTTTGTCCAATGATTTCACCACTTTCCAAATGTGCTGCTATCCCATCTTTAATAACTGACTCTAGCAGTTTCCCCACTACCGATGTTAGACTAACTGGTCTGTAATTCCCCGTTTTCTCTCTCCCTCCCTTCTTAAAAAGTGGGGTTACGTTTGCTACCCTCCAATCCTCAGGAACTACTCCAGAATCTAAAGAGTTTTGAAAAATTATCACTAATGCATCCACTATTTCTGGAGCTACTTCCTTAAGTACTCTGGGATGCAGCCTATCTGGCCCTGGTGATTTATCGGCCTTTAATCCATTCAATTTACCCAACACCACTTCCCGACTAACCTGATTTCACTCAGTTCCTCCATCTCCTTTGACCCGCGGCCCCCTGCTATTTCCGGCAGATTATTTATGTCTTCCTTAGTGAAGACGGAACCAAAGTAGTTATTCAATTGGTCTGCTATTAGACAGTGTGTGAGGCAGGAGGCAGAGAAGGAAAGCACTCAGACCCAACATGTAGGGGGGAAAGAAGAAAACAATAATAAACAGAGAATAAGAGGTGGTGGGGTTCTTAAATGGGTGAGCAGAGAAACAGAGGGGTGCAAAATGCGGGCGGAAGCAATAGGTAGCAAGGTGAAAAGTAAAAGTGGCAGGCAGACAAATCCAGGGCAAAAATCAAAAAGGGCCACTTTTCAACATAATTGTATAAGGGGTAAGAGTGTTGTAAAAACAAGCCTGAAGCTTTGTGTCTCAATGCAAGGAGCATTCGTAATAAGGTGGATGAGTTTGAACGTGCAGATAGCAATTAATGATTATGATATAGTTGGGATCACGGAGACATGGCTCCAGGGTGACCAAGGCTGGGAGCTGAACATCCAGGGATATTCAATATTCAGGAGGGATAGAGAGAAAGGAAAAGGAGGTGGGGTAGCGTTGCTGGTTAGAGAGGAGATTAACGCAGTGGAAAGGAAGGACAATTAGCTTGGAGGATGTGGAATCGGTATGGGTAGAGCTGTGAAACACTAAGGGGCAGAAAAACGCTGGTGGTGTCGTGTACAGGCCACCTAGCAGTAGTAGTGAAGTTGGGGATGGCATCAAACAGGAAATTAGAAATGCGTGCAACAAAGGCAAAACAGTTATAATGGGTGACTTCAATCTACATATAGATTGGGTGAATCAAATTGGCAGGGGTGCTGAGGAAGAGGATTTCTTGGAATGTATGAGGGATAGTTATCTAAACCAACATGTAGAGGAACCAACGAGAGAGCAGGCTATTCTAGACTGGGTATTGAGTAATGAGGAAGGGTTAGTTAGCAGACTTGTTGTGCGTGCCCCCTTGGGCAAGAGTGACCATAATATGGTTGAGTTCTTCATTAGGATGGAGAGTGACATTGTTAATTCAGAAACAACGGTTCTGAACTTAAAGAAAGGTAACTTTGAGGGTATGAGACGTGAATTGGCCAAGATTGACTGGCAATTCGTTCTAAAAGGGTTGACGGTGGATATGCAATGGAAGGCATTTAAAGACTGCATGGATGAACTACAAAAATTGTTCATCCCAATTTGGCAAAAGAATAAATCAGGGAAGGTAGTGCATCCGTGGATAACAAGGGAAATCAGGGATAGTATCAAAGCAAAAGATGATGCGTACAAATTAGCCAGAAAAAGCAGCATACCAGAGGACTGGAGAAATTCAGAGACCAGCAGAGGAGGACAAAGGGCTTAATTAGGAAAGGGAAAATAGATTATGAAAGGAAACTGGCAGGAACATAAAAACTGACTGCAAAAGTTTTTATAGATATGTGAAGAGAAAGAGATTAGTTAAAACAAATGTAGGTCCCTTGCAGTCAGAAACAGGTGAATTGATCATGGGAACAAGGATATGGCAGACCAATTGAATAACTACTTTTGGTTCCCGCCTTCACTAAGCAAGACATAAATAATCTGCCGGAAATAGCAGGGGGCCGCGGGTCAAAGGAGATGGAGGAACTGAGTGAAATCCAGGTTAGTCGGGAAGAGGTGTTGGGTAAATTGAATGGATTAAAGGCCGATAAATCATCAGGGCCAGATAGGCTGCATCTCAGAGTACTTAAGGAAGTAGCTCCAGAAATAGTGGATGCATTATGATAATTTTTCAAAACTCTTTAGATTCTGGAGTAGTTCCTGAGGATTGGAGGGTAGCAAACGTAACCCCACTTTTTAAGAAGGGAGGGAGAGAGAAAACGGGGAATTACAGACCAGTTAGTCTAACATCGGTAGTGGGGAAACTGCTAGAGTCAGTTATTAAAGATGGGATAGCAGCACATTTGGAAGTGGTGAAATCATTGGACAAAGTCAGCATGGATTTACAAAGGTAAATCGTGTCTGACGAATCTTATAGAATTTTTCGAGGATGTAACTAGTAGAGTGGATAGGGGAGAACCAGTGGATGTGTTGTATCTGGACTTTCAGAAGGCTTTCGACAAGGTACCACATAAGAGATTAGGATACAAACTTAAATCACACGGTATTGGGGTTCAGTATTGATGTGGATAGAGAACTGGCTGGCAAACAGGAAGCAAAGAGTAGGAGTAAACGGGTCCTTTTCACAATGGCAGGCAGTGACTAGTGGGTACCGCAAGGCTCAGTGCTGGGACCCCAGCTATTTACAATTTATATTAATGATCTGGACGAGGGAATTGAAAGCAACATCTCCAAGTTTGCGGATGACACTAAGCTGGGGGGCAGTGTTAGCTGTGAGGAGGATGCTAGGAGACTGCAAAGGTGACTTGGATAGGCTGGGTGAGTGGGCAAATGTTTGGCAGATGCAGTATAATGTGGATAAATGTGAGGTTATCCACTTTGGTGGCAAAAACGGGAAGGCAGACTATTATCTAAATGGTGGCCGATTAGGAAATGGGGAGATGCAGCGAGACCTGGGTGTCATGGTACACCAGTCATTGAAAGTAGGCATGCAGGTGCAGCAGGCAGTGAAGAAAGCGAATGGTATGTTGGCCTTCATAGCAAGAAGATTTGAGTATAGGAGCAGGGAGGTTCTACTGCAGTTGTACAGGGTCTTGGTGAGACCACACCTGGAGTATTGCGTACAGTTTGGTCTCCAAATCTGAGGAAGGACATTATAGCCATAGAGGGAGTGCAGAGAAGGTTCACCAGACTGATTCCTGGGATGTCAGGACTTTCATATGAAGAAAGACTGGATAGACTTGGCTTATACTCGCTAGAATTTAGGAGATTGAGAGGGGATCTTATAGAAACGTACAAAATTCTTATGGGGTTGGACAGGCTAGATGCAGGAAGATTGTTCCCGATGTTGGGGAAGTCCAGGACAAGGGGTCACAGCTTAAGGATAAGGGCAAAATCCTTTAAGACCGAGATGAGGAAAAACTTTTTCACACAGAGAGTGGTGAATCTCTGGAACTCTCTGCCACAGAGGGTAGTTGAGGCCAGTTCATTGGCTATATTTAAGAGGGAGTTAGATGTGGCCCTTGTGGCTAAGGGGATCAGGGGGTATGGAGAGAGGGCAGGTACGGGATACTGAGTTGGATGATCAGCCATGATCATATTGAATGGCGGTGCAGGCTCGAAGGGCCGAATGGGCTACTCCTGCACCTATTTTCTATGTATCTATGTATCTATGTTCCCAGTGCAACTCATCCCAACTGTTCTCAGTCTCTGGGTTACTGTGGACCAAGCTGACATCAGTGAGTCCAGGCCTAAGAGAGCACCGTCCACAGGACCCTCGCTCCCCTTTGAATCACCTCCACATAGCAGCGCGATCCTCCCTCAACTCAACATTCCCCAGCCAGGTTCATGTTGCTTAATGATGTTTAGGCAACAGACATCGAAAGATCCTAACCCTCTTTTCAAAGACCCTGACAACCCACTTCACTCCATTGCCAGGATTTGGGCATCTCACAGTTCTAGTGAACTCTGAACCGTCGGGGCTGAAAATCCAGGGGCCTTTAAAAAGACTACATAGATCATGGTTTTCTATCACCAAGTGCTGAGAAGTGAGATGGGTGATTGATGGTCATCATGGACGTGCTGGGTTGATGTGTCGGTTTCTGTGTGAGTGTTAAAAATCTTTAAAACCTAGGAAGGTAATTTCTCCAACAGTGCTTCCAATTTGGAGCACCAGCTCGTGTGAGGGAGTGCCACTTGTCCCATGATATCACACCACCCCCTATACCCCTGATGCATCTTCCAAGCTAAAAATGCCTACGATGTTAGGTCACCCATTAGCCTGGGCTACAGAAATGCAATTAACCATGAAATATCGTGAGGACAGTGGATGGAAAGGGCACCATATAAATACAAGTCCGTTCTTTTGATTTTTCTATTCTCTTATTTCAACAGAAAAGAAACAGAAAAGAGTCATAGAAACAGGCCCTTCGGCTCAACTTGCCCTCACCCCTTCAACTAAGATGCCCCATCTACACTAGTCCCACCTGCCCACATTTATAGAGTCATAGAGTCATACACTTGATCTACTCATTTGTTCTGAGGTAACCTGGCCAAATAATTCACATTAATAACATTGCAGTGTGTTCTCCCAATTAAAATGATGGAAACCGCTGATAGATATAAAATGCTGGAGTAACTCAGCGGGATAAGCAGCATCTCTGGATAGGAGGAATGGGTGAGGTTTCAGGTCGAGACCCTTCTCAAACCACTGCATGGATGTAACAACTCACTTGGACAAATGCCAGTATATACTATGGTAACAGGAGCCTCATGTGCAGTTACTTCCAATTGTAAATAGGAATCAGGGGTGATTTAACAGTTGATGTTCCTTTGGGAGCCCTGGACTAATTTCAGCTTTAAGGACTGGAATTTATTTACTGTTAAATATATTCAGAGAAGTTTAAAAAAGGAGACCACAGTTAAAAATAAACAATTATTTCTTCACAGAGGAGTCAATAATACTCTCGTCCGATGACAGCGAGGATGATGGCATCATGGTGAGGATTCCCTTCTTTTTTCAGCCAAGTTGCGAAATCATGTAACTGCAGCAATGTATCGGGCACACGGTGCGTACTGTATAATGAACATGTATACTTTATACACAGTAATTCTGGCTAAGAATAGAGTGTGCTCCATATAATGCATATAGACGTGCACTATTGTGATATAAACACTGGGGTTTTACATGAAAAACCCAGTCAGTCCCAGGGTTTCAGGGTTCACTGATGTCCAGGGGTTTGGGGATTCACTGGTGTTCTGGGATTTCAGGGTTCATTGTCCTGGGGTTCGGGGTTCACTGGTGTCCAGGGGTTTTGGGGTTAATTGTCCAGGGGTTTCAGGGTTCACTGGTGTCCTGGGGTTTCAGGGTTCACTGGTGTCCAAGGGTTTTGGGATTCACTGGTGTTCCAGGATTTCAGGGTTCACTGTCCTGGGGTTCGGGTTTCACTGGTGTTATGGGGTTCACTGGTGTCCAGGGGTTTTGGGGTTCACTGTCCTGGGGTTTCAGGGTTCACTGGTGTTTTGGGGTTCACTGGTGTCCAAGGGCTTTGGGGTTCACTGGTGTCCAGGGGTTTCAGGGTTCACTGGTGTTTTGGGGTTCACTGGTGTCCCAGGGTTTGGGGGATCACTGCTGTCCCAGCGTGTTGAGGATCACTGTCGTTGGGTTACAAGGTGTGACTGTGTGCTGTGTTTCTCGGTCAGGTTGTGGAATCCTCTGAGACCACCGCTGTGCTGGTGCATCCCGAGAGCAGCAAAGATCCAACTGATCACAGAGCAAACAACGGTTCTGGTTGGATGAATGGGGATTGGTGTCAGGAGGGGTCATCGGGAATGTGGCAGTGTCAGAAGCTGCGAGGCCATCCTGTGGTCTTCTTCCAGATCAAGACCACCGATGTGGGTGAGTTTATAGTTGACAACTTTCATCTTCCTCCTTCACCCATGTGTAGCACAGCTGGTATCACCCCCTGCTGTAGTACCTCCCTCCATACCCCCACCTTGGCCCAGGACCTCTGACACCTGCGGGGAATGGAAGTCTACTGCCCTGCTGATCTATGCAGCATCATTCTCGTGGGCTGCTCCCCCTGCCCTCTCTCTGGCAGAAGGAGGGGGATGGGGATGGGATCACTCTGGTGAATTCCATCTGGGGGGGGCACTCCCCCTACTCTCTCCCTGGGGCAAAGTTCCCTCCCCCCACCCTTTCTGGGAGGCACTCCCCATGCCCTCTCTCTGGGAGACGGTAGCTCCATCTGCTCTCTGTGGGTGTGGTTATTCCCCCCCGCCCACTCACTTGGTGTGAAAGGCACTCCCCATCATAGCCATCTATTACTCCCAGTACATTACAGCACAGCTCATACAAAGTGAAACCCCTTGAACATTGCAGGATGAAACACCAAGGCTGGTGCAACGGATTCAGTCATGGAGCATGGGAAAAGGCCTTTTGGTCCAACTTGTCCATGCTAATCCAGGTGCCTTCTTGAGTCTACTTTCAGCCCAATTCCCTCTGAACCTTTCCTATCCATGTAACTGGTCAAATGTCTTAAATATTCTAATTGTACTCACCTCTACCACTTCCTCTTACAGCTCATTATACACACTCCCCCCTGTTTGGAAATACCTGCCCCAGAGGTCAACCTTTCAATCTTTTCCTTCTCACTTTAAACTCATGTTCTCTATTTTTAAACTTCCCTATCCTGGGAAAAAAATTGTGACAATCTAGCGTATCATCCCTCAGCCTCCTTCACTTGAAAATATCCCAGCCCATCCAGACATAAAATGCTGGGGTAACTCAGCTGGTCAGGCAGCATCTCTGGGGAAAAGGAATAGGTAACGTTTTGGGTCGAGACCCTTTTTCAGACTGTCTGTCCCAGCCTATCCAGTCTCTCTTTATAACTTATATCTTCCAGTCTTGACAAAATTCTTGTGAATTTTCTCTGCACCCTCTTTAGCTTTATCACGTACTTCCAATTGTATGAAGACCAGAAATGTGCACAATATTCCAGGTGTGGCCTTGCCAACATCTGGTACAGCTGTAACATGATTTCCTAACTCTTGTGCTCATGGCCCCATCCAATGAGCGTGCCACACACCTGCTTCACCTGTTTGTTAACTTGTGTCTCCACTTTCAGGGCACGATGTACTTGTACTCCAAGGTACACTCTCCAGGACCCTGTTATTCACTGTGTGTACCCTTCCCTGATTTAACTTCTCAAATGCACTACTTTACATGTGTCCACTTTCCCAGTCCAGAGAGCATCCTACTGCACAGCCATCCTTTCAGTTGCTCCCTGTATACACCAACGCACAGTGATGACTCCAGATGTGAATCCAGATGTGCCCAGTAGGTTCTAACCACGTTTTATTTTTGGTAGGAGACGATGACATTGTGCACCTCGCAGCAGTGAGTGGCGAGAAGGTCTTTAACGAGTACATCGTGCCCAGCAACCCTAACTTGGCCGGTGTGGCCACTGCCCGTGGCTTTAGGGTTGTGGATGGGGTCCTGTACCTCCATGGGGAATGCCTGCCGGCCTGCAGCCTCCAGTATGTCATGGACACTTTCCTCCACTTCCTGCAGCAGCTGGAGATGCCCGTGTTGGCCGGATATGGCATCTGGAACTGTGACTCTCCAACTCTTTGCAGAGTTTGGGAGAGACTGTTCATGAAGAATCGTTTTGCCCAGTGTATTTCCGGATTCTTGGACATTCTGTGGCTGGCCGAGAAAATTGTCCCCAAGTCGATGGTCAAGAACTACCAGCTGAAGCATTTAGTGAGCATCTTGGTTGGCGAGCTGAATGTTTGCAATGAGCAAACCCTGCGGAGACTGTATATGGTTCTGCAGCCTAGTCTGCAGCAGGCAGAGGACAGCCAATTCACTCTGTCCCAATTGGAATGTCGCATATCCCTGCAGACTCTCATCAACCGGAAAGCGATTTCCCGCCTGGTTGCAGACAAACTTGCCCTTCAAGATATCAGTCTGAACACCTTGGAGGTGGCTTATTGCAGCGACCGGAGGTTGGGCCTGAAAAACCTGATGCAAGCCAGCAGGAACCTGGGTTTATCAGACATCGATAGGATCATCAGGAATATCCGCGAATTCTTGTGCCAGCAGGCGGGGACTGCGGGCAAAGTATAAATAGAACAGGGACCAGGCTAGTGTGGCATGTGGAGGATCATCCAATGTGTCGGAGAATGGAAGGAACGCACAAGGCCATTCGTCTGCTGTGTCTATCCAAGCCTATCAAGGAACAGTGCTCCAGCCTAATCCCACCCTCCCACGCTGGGTCTGGGGTCCGGTGGCACACAGCCCCTCCGGCCCACACCCAGGCACTATATAAATGTGGGCACCGTTTCAGCCATTACTCGCCTCCCGAAAATCGAGGACCACACCCCCACCACTACGCACCACCCTTCTAATCATACAACAAATGACAGTACAACAGAGGAACAGACCACAATGACTGTGCCAGATACGATGTCCTTATCTGCCTGCACATGATCCATGTGCCAATCCAAAAGTGTATTAAAAGCCACTGTCGTATCTGCTTCCACCACCACCCCGGCAGCACATTCCAGGCACTCACCATCTTTTGTGTAAAAAAAAACTTGCCTGCACATCTCCTTTAAACATTGCCCCATCACCAAAAGGCTATGCCTTCTATTTGATATTTTCATCCTGGAAAAAAGGTTCTAACTGTCTACCCTACCCATTCCTCTCATAATTTTAACAATTATATTTGGTATAATTCTTTCAAATTACAATGGCGATAAGCTCAGAATTCGCCCCTTAAAATACCTCTTGCAACAGTGGCACAGGAACATTTTACGTACGGTACTTACAGCAAGCTGATGAGATAAGGATGGGACAATCAATGGGATGAGATGAGTTGCTTCAATCATTTGTAATGGTCATGATTATTTTATATAAATAAGCAATGTACAAGGGACGTTGGCAACTTGCAGGTAGAATGAGGGGGTGGGAGGAGCGGCCTCTGTTGGAGGGATTTGTGTGTCTGACCTGTACTCTGGATATGGCTCTCACATGGGCTCAGTTGATCTCTTAATTATGGCTCAGATAAGGACAGCATACAAAACAAATGTTTTGCAGCTGAGGTGAGTTTCTTGAATAAGTCGCGTTATTCGGGCCTGAACACTACTTTAAAAAAAACTAAATAAAGATTATTCAAGATAAACAAATGTGTACAAAACAAGAACTGTGCAAAATGTCTCTAACATTCTCCACAGCTATACATACATTTGCTAGCGTTCTATTTGGTTGTGTTCCCAAACACAATTATACTCGGCAACTTTGCCACTCATGTGGCCCCCTGGGGTAATATTCCTGCCCTTGTTTGAGGGGCGTCTCAACCATACATTGCCCCCCAATGTCATGAAGTGGATGTCTGGAGCGGGCCAGTCGGCAACAATCCCTGACGGACAACTGCTGAGAGATCAACAAGGTTGGGGCCGACCAAAGAGCATCTTTCACTGAGTTTATTACCTTCCAGCAGCACTTGACATTCGTCTTCGAATGTGTCCCTGGGAACAATCCATAAATCAGAAAGTCCTCTGTTACGGATTTGTTCAGAATAAACCGAGACAGGGAGTCTTGCAATATTCTCCAGATTCTTTGCAAATCCACACTCTGCGAAGCGGTGGGCAACCGTCTCCACTCCATAGCAGCCGTCCCGAGGGCAGCGTGCGCTGGTAATGAGGTTCCGATGGTGCAGGAAGGATCTGACTAGGAGGGCTCCTCTCACCACCAGCCATCCGAGATCTTGGTGCATGTTGGTGAGTTTTGGTGATGAGACATTTCGCCAGACAAGCTGGGCAGTCTGCTCAGGGAACCACACCACAGGATCCATGGAGTCCAGCAGGATGTTCAATGCTGACCACTGCCTGATGGACTTGTGGTCAAAGGTGTTGGTCCGGAAGAACCTTTCCACAAAGTCCAGATAGAGTCATAGAGTGATACAGTGTGGAAACCGGCCCTTCGGCCCAACTTCCCCACATTGGCCAACATGTCCCAGTTACACTAGTCCCACCTGCCTGCGCTTAGTCCATATCCCTCCAAACCTGTCCTATCCATGTACCTGTCTAACTTTCTTAAACAATGGTATAGTCCCAGCCTCAACTACCTCATCTGGCAGCTTGTTCCATACGCCTACCACCCTTTGTGTGAAAAAGTTACCCCTCGGATTCCTATTCAATCTTTTCCCCTTTACTTTGTACCTATGTCCTCTGGTCCTCGACTCCCCTACTCTGGGCAAGAGACTCTGTGCATCTACCCGATCTATTCGTCTCATGATATTGTACACCTCTATAAGATCACCCCTCATCTTCCTGCGCTCCAAGGAATAGGGACCCAGCCTACTCAACCTCTCCCTATAGCTCACACCCTCTAGTCCTGGTAACATCCTCGTAAATCTTTTCTGAACCCTTTCAAGCATGACAATATCTTTCCTATAACATGGCGCCCAGAACTGAACACAATATTCTAAATACGGTCTCACCAACGTCGTATACAACTGCAACATGACCTCCCAACTTCTATATTCAATACTCTGACCGATGAAGGCTAATGTGCCAAAAGCCTTTTTCACCACCTTATCTACCTGCGACTCGACCTTTAAAGAACCATGCACCTGCACTCCTAGATCCCTCTGCTCTGCAGCACTCCCCAGAGGCCTACCATTTACTGTGTAGGTCCTGCCCTTGTTATACGTCCCAAAATGCAACACCTCACACTATTGTGGCAATGTCCAGCTGACTGGCGCATTGCGTGGCATCTGCACCAGGCCCATCCTTCGCAACTCTGAGGACAGGTAGAATCCCAGGTAGTGACACCTAGTTCCCACATTTTGGGTCTATGCACAGCCTGATGCAGCCACACACAAAAGTGGCCATCGGGATGAGGGCAATGTTGGGCACGCTTTTGCCCCCGCTGTCTGCAGACTTGTGCATTGTGACCCATTAGACCTGGTCCATGTTTGACCCCTAGATGAACTGGGTGATCGCTGTGGCAGAGGAGCAGGGGATGGGCCACACTTGCACCAAGTACAGTAGCCCCGAGAGCACCTTACACCTGATGACCACATTTTCCCCGTTACACAGAGGGAACACTGCTTTCACAGATTCATTTTTTCCCCGTCTTTGACTATCCGCTCCATCCAATTCATGTCACACCAGGAGGTGCAGATCCCCGAACCAGATCCCCAGCACTATATACCTGGAAAACTCGTGAGAGGACACAAAGTTCTTCACTGACTCCAAACACTTCCAGCATTTTATACTGGTCATGTCACAGTTGTTACATGGGAATTGTAAATGTTTGAATCATTCACCAGTAAGCCACTTTTCTTTGTAGTCATTGATCCTTGTGTCATCACTGCTGGAATTGCCTCTCTCTGTCTGACAGGTGGAACTTTTCTTCCTGTGTTTAGGAAACCATTCTCCCAATGATTTTGGTCATGGGTGACATAAATTGCAAACTGGCCCTTTGGCCCAACGCCTATGACCCTAGCAGCCCCATCTAACTAATCCCACCTGCCCGCCATTTGGCCCATATCCCTCTAAAGATTTCCTGTCCATGCACCTGTCCAAATGTCTTTTAAACATTGTTATAGTATCTGCCTCAACTACCTCCTTAGGCAGCTTGTTCCACATACCCACCAGCATCTGTGTGAAAAAAGTTGCCCCTCGTGTTAATCATTACATGGTCTCTGGTTCTTGAAAAAAAGTTTAAAAATCTTTGTGCTTTCCCCCCAATCTATTCCCTTCCTGATTCCATACACCTCTGTAGGATCACTCCTCAGCCTTTTGCGTTCAAAGGAATTTGAGCCTACCTAACCTCTCCATGTCAAGTCAACTTTATTTGTCATAAGATGTGCAGTGAAATGAAAGTGGCAATACCTGCGGACTGTGCAAAAACTATAGAACAGAATCAGTATTTACATGTTAGAAAAGATTTTTTTTTTAAAGACAGTAAATTAATACAGTAAATCCGTCCCTGGTGAGATAAGAGTTTACAGACCTGATGGCCTGTGGGAAGAAACTCCGTCTCATCCTCTCTGTTTTCACAGCATGACAGCGGAGGTGTTTGCCTGACCGTAGCAGCTGGAACAGTTCGTTGCTGTGGTGGTAGGGGACCCCATAATGTTGCTGGCTCTGGATCTGCACCTCCTGGTGTATAGGTCCTGCAGGGGAGTCGAATGTAGTTCCCATAGTGCGTTCGGCTGAACGCAATACTCTCTGCAGAGCCTTCCATATAGCTATTGCCTTCAAGTCCTGGGTGCGTCCTTGCGAAATTTCTCTACACTCTATCCAGCTTAACAACATTCTTCCTGTAACAGGGTGATCAACACTGAACTCATTACTCAAATATGGCCTCAGCAGGTGACTTGAACAAGACCCCAGTTTATGGAAGGGCCTTTTAGAAGCCAGGTAACAAAGGGAAATAAGCTGTTCCTGTGTCTGGGGGTGTGTGATTTCAAGCTTCTTTACCTTCTGCCGGATAGGAGGAATATGAGAAGGAATGACTGGGGTAGAACATGTCTTTGATTAAGTTGGCTGCTTTTCTGAGCCAGCGTGAAGTGTTAATGGAGTCAATGGTGGGAAGTCTGGTCTGTGTGATGCACTGGGCTCCATCCACAACTCTCTGCAATTTCCTCTGTTCTTGGGCAGAGTTATTCCCAAACCAAGCTGTGATGCATCCCGACAGTATGCTTTCTATGGTGCATCTGCAGAGGTTCATACGAGTCATTGGAAAGATGCCGAATTTCCTCTGTTGCATCAATGTGGTTGATCAACGACAGATCATTGGTAATATTTATTCCAAGGAACTTTAAGCACTCTAGATCATTTTCATTTGCTGATTGAGGCATGTACGCCACCACGCTTCCTTAAGTCAATAACAAGCTCCTTGGTCTTGCTGACGTTGAGGAAGATGTTGTTCTGACACCATGTCACTAAATTATTTATCTCCTTCCTGTACTCTAGTCATTGTTTGTGATTCAGGCCACCGCCGTACAGTCATCTGCAAACTTGTAGGTGGAATTAGAACCGAATTTGACAGTACATTTGTGATTTGCCCTCAATGGGTCTCGATTGTAATCATGTATTGTCTTTCCGCTGACTGGATAGCAAACATCAAAAGCTTTCCACTGTACCTCGGTACACGTGACAATAATCTAAACTGAACTGTGTCTTTCTAAGGCTTCTAGCAAATTATTTTGTCTGTAGCCCTCTAATGACGAGCTTTGAGATGTTTGGTTATCTGAGAAAACATTCTTATATCGCTGGTCATTTTATCTCCCGATCCCGGATACCGAGGTCAGTGATCGATTGGAGACCCCGGATTCCCGGAGGCTGACCGAGTCTGAAGCACGGGGACGGGATCCCGACCTCTGAGGCTCTGCACAGTTTAGAGAAGGCGAGAGGTTGCTCTGTGCCGCTTGGCTCACAACTTTCCTGGAGATAGACACAAAATGCTGGAGTACTCAGCGGATCAGGCAACATCAGAGATTTTTTATAAATTTCAAAATAGACTTTATTCAAGTAATAAATATATACAATACAGGACCGCCACTCATGTGACCCACTGGCGTGGAATCCCTTCCCTTATTTTTGAGGGGCGTCTCTACCACACTTCCCCCATGTCCAGCAGCGGAAGGACCTTAGACTGTGGTCCTCCCCACACAACCTTAGCGTTGGCGGCACCAGGCTTCAGTGCGTCCCTGAGCACGGACTCCAGCAGTCTGGAGCGGGCCAGTCGGCAACATTCCCGGACGGACTCGCTCCGCTGGTCTCAGGAGAGAAGGAATGGGTGACGTTTCGAATCGAGACCCAGCTTCCGACTGAAATACTATTCCATTTGGTGTCTACGGTTTAGCCTTGAAATGGAGCCCTCCCTGACTTGGCCCTCTCTGTAGACTGGTTGACCAAATCTTGACGTGGTAGTATTTAGTCATTAATTAAGTGGTGGTATTTAGTCATTAATTAATTATAAATGGTTGGATAGCTTACAAATCACGTTGGTGAGGAAGGTTGAAAATGAGTAGATGTGAGGGAACAAATCAGGAAAGCTGAGGGAGGACAGGATAGAGATGGTTGGGATGGGAACGGGGTGATCAGGGAGCTGGGTGGGCATCAACACAGGGTGCAGCGTAAGGGGTGGGAGAAAAGAGAGGGGTATGTGATGTCAGGAGGGTTGGAATGAGTTGGGTCTAGGCAGGATTGGCTAATTATTAGAGATGGGGACTGAGGTGAATGGGAATCTGGGGGATGGACAGATGCTTTTCTGCAGATGCTGGAGGATGGGATCAGGTCAGGCTGGAGGTAGTCTCACAATTTTAAGAAAAGCACCCCGACTCTGCCCTTTCACTTTCGTTTCTCATTCTGCTGGGCGAGGAGAGCGCCCGGTCTCGGCAGCAGCGGAGGGAGGTAGGACAGGGGCCCCTCGCAGGCGACAGGCAGCTCAGACGACCCTTCGCCGCTGCCACCTTCCGGCTCTTTCCTCGCCCCCGTCTCTCCGGGCCAGGTCGGAGGCTCAGACCCGAGCCCGGCGCAGAGTCAAGGACTTGGAGGTGAGATAAAATGGCGAGCCGTTTAACGGGGTCAGGAAACTGATGCAAAGTGAGCGAGGTTTCAGTGGCAGCGAATGCAGCGCATCCCCGCAGACGCTGCCAGACCCGTGGAGTGTTCCCAGCAGCTTCTGTTTGCTCAGATTTCCAGCTCTGCAAACAGCAGCTGCACGCAGGTGGGTGGTAGTGTTGGGAAGGGGACGATCGGGAATTACCGGTGTTAGAAACATAGAAAATATGTGCAGGAGTAGACCATTCGGCCCTTCGAGCCAGCACCGCCATTCAATATGATCATGGCTGATCATCCAAAATCAGTACCCCGTTCCGGCTTTTTCCCCATAACCCTTTATTCCCGTAGCCGGCTTAAGAGCTAAATTTAATTCTCTTGAAAATATCAAATTAACCACTTTTATTCTGTCCTTTGAGGTAAAAATGTATTACTCCCCTGAGGACAAAACTCTTCCTCATCTCCATTTTACCCCAGTGATCTTTTATTCTGCAATCCTGCCCCTTGTTCTAGATTTCATACTGAGGTACAGTCCCGTCCAAAGATCCTATGATACGTCTCTGATCCGTCCCGTCCCTCCCTTCAAACTCCTTCCCCTCCCCACCCGCATTCTCCGCCCAGCCCTGCCTGGACATGTCCCTGCTGCTGTGCCAATGACAGGGAACTCGAGTGAGTCAGCGGGCGTTGTCTCGGCTGATAAACGAGCGGCCGGTGATCGGCGCTGGGCACAGGCTCGGGGAGTGCGGCAGGGTAAGTGCTCGATTGGGATTCCCGGGGACGGTGGGTGTCCGGGAACGGTCGGTGCAGGCAGGGTGAAACAAGCTGCGGGGAACCACACGTATTGTGTGGGGCTCCCGTTCACTGCGCTCCGGATGGGAACTGGGCTGTAGTCCGCCCGGAGCACAGGGCTCTCGGTGGTGTGAAGGACGGGGTCCCGGCGACCAATGGTAACTGATCACTGAGGTGACACTGGTAACATCTACAAATCGACCCATCTCTCTCCGCGACTGATACTCCACAACCTCATGGATTAAAATTGCTCTGGGTGAAGAAATTGCTCTTCGATCTCTTCTGAGCGTATGATCATCCCTCGTTAAGGCACTACTCACTCGGTCAGTGCGAACACTAAATCCTGAATCCAGATCACGATGACGGGATGTCCCGTATCTGTTGTGCCCCTTCCCACTCATCTCTTACAATTCGGGCTAGCGTCCGGTCAGGAGGTGGACAGGTTTAAGAAATGGTTGTTACTGGTAATCTGAATGGGTTGGAGTCTCTTGCCCAGAGAAGGTGAAACGAGTCTATGAATGCCCCACAGTGCTGCTGGCTGGGTCATTCCAGCATTCCTGGGTCAGACCAGCATCGTAGAGCGGTTTTCAGGGATAAGGGGTGAAGTGATAAGAACGTGAAAGGGATACTGAGTCATCTCTGAGCATGAGCTTTGTAATTACAGGTCCTGCAGTAAGATTCGGCAAAACAACTGCGAGTGAGATGGCATCTCCTCAGGTAAGCATCTGTACACGGGTTCCAGACTGGGAGACAAATTCTGGGCATCTAACCACCATTCATAGAGTTATTTATTAACATGACCAAAGTTGGTTTGATGAGTGAGTCCTGTTCCCACAGGTTAGAGAAGTTGGAGCTGGAGATGCAATGCAGAGAGAGTCTGGAGCTGAGATGCCCAGTGGTGGACAGGATGGCCCTCAGCAGAACACAGAGGAGACCCTGGTGTTCTTTGACTTGGAAACCACAGGCCTAGGTAACAGATGTATGATCACACAGGACTTCCTCTGCTGCATGAACCATGGGTGCTGAGATCCCAGGGATTGTTACAGCATAGGAGGCCATTCATCCCATCCATTCTTTGCTGGCTCTCCATAGATCAGTTTGTCCA
>JAXLNO010005882.1:0-85383 GCA_038087875.1 Malacoraja senta
AATGACTTAACTCGTTGAGTGCTGAATTTCAGAAAGATACACAAAGTTTTGATTGAAGGTACATCACAATAGGAATGTCATGGATTTACGCAACGTGAACTGTGGTTGAAAATACAGAATCTCAGACTTCTTGTTGAAGGTAGTGGTTGTAGGCATTATCTTTCATGGTGACATCGCCCATTTTAGAGCACAATATCACCTCAGGAGTCCACAGCTAAACATCAATCCATATTATTTTCCCAAACTAGAACGTGAACCAATTAGAATTAAATTGAACTCACTGCCAACAGGTGATGTTCTCATTATCACATTCTTGTCAGTGAAATCTCGCTGTGTACAAATCGACTGCCAAGTTTCCTACCTCAAAGCAGCATTAAACTGAAGTGCTTTCCAGTTCAATATTTGCCATGAATGTACACGTTCTTTGCCAGTCAATCACATAATCCACCAGATTCTAAGCAGCGAGTGCAAATGGGGCAAGAGTATTCAAAGGATTTCTTTTTGGACCTAAAATAAACTTTAATTAATTAATTTTATTTATAAAGACAATTAATTAAAATTAACAAATGCAAAAATTTGCAAAATATGGCACGTGCTGAAAACTGTAAATCAAAAATTGCTGAATTTCTATACCAAAAAATAACTGTGTCTATTTTCTAATATAAAATCAGACAGAAACAAGATACCATTCAGCCCTCCATGCCTGAGCCAGCTTTGTAAAAAGTCACCAAGTAGTTCCATTCCTCCTGCTTTTTCCCCAAATTTTTCAAAATCATTCAAGTATTTCCCTGTGTGAAAGGCATCTGCTTCATTAGATGCAGACTAGTTTTCTTTTAAAACAAAATATATTTCCATTCACACCTCACTGCTGGGAAAGTGCTAATTTTTACTGGAGTGTGTCTGTGTCCATTTTTTAATGTTTTCAGTATTGCAAGGCAGCTTGTTTTCATTGATAGCTAAAACAGGACATTGGATGACAGGAGCTTCCTTGTTACTTTAGTTACTTTGGCATCATTCATTGGGACAAAGGTAGATAGGATAGAGAAGGAATAAGGTGAGTGCCACCAATACTAAGCCACTGGCATTTGAAGTGAAATGAAGATCTAAGAAAGCAATCAATCACTCATTCAACTCAAGGACACCGACAGGTCATTCTGCTACACCATGAAATAAGATGCCACTTCATTGTAAGACAGAAGAAAACTGCTGGTACAGGAGGCCAACCAATTTCTCAGCACATAGTTACTCTACAACTCCAGTGGTTTACAAGTTGCTGATTGGACAGATGCAGAATTGGCTTCATGGTAGGAGCAGATGGTGGTTGGGGAAGATTGTTTTTTGGTACTGAAAACTTGAAACAAGTGGTGTGACTCAGCAATCCATCCTGAGACCATTGGTGCCTGTCATCTTTTTCAACGATTTGGATGAGAATGTACAAGGCATGATTAGTAAGTTGCAGATGACACTTAAATGGGTGGTATTCCAGTGAAGATGGTTATCAAGAATTACAGCGGGATTTTGATCAGCTGGGCAAGTAGGCCAAGGAAGAGCAAATTAAGTTTAATTCAGGTAAGTTTGAGGTGCTGCATTTTGGGAAGTCAAACCAGGGCAGGAGCTTCGTGGTGAACGGTAGGTCCCCTAGGGAGTGTTGTAGAGCAGAGGGATCTAGCAATACAAGTACATTTCATTGAAAGTGGCATTTCATTTAAGTAGGGTGATGAAGGCAGCTTGTGGCATGCTGGCCCTCAGCAATCAGAGAACTGAGTGTAAAAGTTGGGGTGTTATGTCACAAGTTGGAATATTAGAAAACAAGACATTGGTTAGGCATGTACATGGATAGAAAAGATTTAGAGAGATAAGGCTAAACAAAGTCAAATTGGACTAGCTCAAATGGGCCATCTTGGATAACATCGACACTTTGGGCCAAAAAGCCTGTTTCTGTTCTGTACAATTTTATGACATATTAAACTGCACTGATATTTCTGAACCGGAGTACTCCATTAAGGCATTGCATTCAAAGCCATTGCACCTTGACCGATAATTGCCTGCCATAATTTGTTTGGCTGTATTTTTGCCTCACGGTCAGAAGATTGTCGAGTCAAACCAACCCCAGAGATTTGAGTACAAAATCCTGACATTTCAGTTCAGTACAGAGGAAGTGCAGAACTGCCAGACTGCAAAATTTCATGTGAGACATAAAACTGAGGGCAGTCTGTCCTCTCAATTAAACACAAAAGACCACGTGCCATTATTTTGAAAAAGAGCAGAGGAGTTATCCCTGCTGTCCTCTGACAATATTAATCCTTTACTCAACATTACTAAAACAGATTACCATGATTCGGTTTTTGGGAGCTTGCAGTGCCAAATTAGATGAGATATTCCTCATATTGCAAATGTGGCTGAACTCCAAGTAGGTTTATCACATCCGGAGGTTCATGAAATGCACCTTAGAATTAGGTGGGGGGTTTTCTATTTTATCCATAAGTTGACGAAGATGTCTTCATATTTTTTTGCAATTAAAAACCAAAAGATTATGTAGAAACCTCCAAGTTATATTGCATTCGCAACATGATTTGTATGTAGCATTCAAAACATACATTCAATAAAATAAAATTTCTACATGAGAATTTATCCACAGTTGCTACGATGGCATTAAGTTCAAGTGTTCAAGGTGTTAAAAGCAGGTGCAATTCTTCCTGCTATCAAATTACAAAGCAATTTCATCACAAAATAATCTATTTTTACAGGAAGCCAATTAAATTGTGCCATGAGAGATTAAGGACACTGCATTAACTTACAGTGGTCTGATTCAACAGCAGAATAATAATACTATTAAAAATATATACTGAATGTTCAAAATCTTGGGGGTCAACTTTTATTCGGAACAGCTTTCAAATACAGTGTAGCATTTGTTACAGTGAACTTACCCCCACTATCAATTAAATCATAGACTGTCATTCTGATTGCTTTATTTGTTAAGGGACAGCACATTTCCATCTAAGGATCAGCTAGGCTTTATATCACCATAAGACAATTCATAATCCTGAGCAGAATGAATGCACAAATTACATTCTTCAACCTTTTACTCCCACTAAATCTTTCCTTTTTCCACTTTGCTGAGCTTGAATATTTTATTCCTCCATCAAATATGCATCCCATTAATTAAGTTAAATTACTTCTGACTGCCAAATATTCGCTGTCGATGACTGTCAACAGAAAATACATGGCTGTGAACTTCTAATGACACAGCCTCGGTTAAACATGAGTTACAACCTTCAAGCATGCATCTACAGGCAAATTATCAGTCTCCTGTTTAAAGCGAGACTAAATTAAATGCTGGTTTCTTTCCATTTGCTTTTAACAACTATACAATAGATGACACGCTTACTTGACAAAGCAAGTGCTGCAATTTTAATTATATGCCTTATTCTCATCTTTTAATTGCTGTTGTTAATCAGTCATTAACTTCATCTCCTGATAAACTGCTAGTACAAGATTCACGAATCTTCACAAACCATTTTTTCATAACCAACGTGTAATTTCCACTATTTTAATAATGTCATTTTCAAAACATGGTATTTTAGATCTGTGCTTTAAAAATGGCAGTATGAAAATGATTAATCACAACTCCAAAGGATTCTCTTTCTCAAGCCACAGAGTAAATTGTAAAATAAAATTTAAAAAAGAAGATAAAGACAATGAATTACTTTTCAAATGTAAGCCACCTAAATTTCCTATTGTAAGTTATGGGTGAATATTAAGTCTTCACACAAAGCATTTAATAGTATGATGCTCCTTCATTTGTCAAGCTACAGTAACTGTACTGACAACATACCAAAGGTAAAAGTGGCCTATAATCCAGACTTCCATGTCTCCACATACTTTCCCTAATTATTACACAATACCCAATTTAAAAAAAACATTTATGCAAAATATAGGTTTCTGTGTAATTCCCACACAGGAAAAAAAATCATTTTGATCATATACCAGGTTTAGTAATATTTTATAAAATAATAATTCTTGATGAGACAATATTACAAGTCCAATGAAACACGATTAATTAGCATCTATGAACTCTATTCCCTTACCAAATGAACACCTATATTCAAGGAATGAAGATCAGCTAGCTTTTCCAAGCATCAATCCAGAAAGGAATAATGTACACTAATACAATACTCCATTTAGGTTAATATTTCATTTAGTTGAAACATTGTGGGTGACCATTTCTCTTTTTCAAATTCAAACACAAAAATAACTTTGATTTTGTCAATGACTTCCTGTCAACATCAATCCATTGAGATTACATCTTCTTATAAAAAAAGGAGCTTGATTTTAAAACATTGAATAATTCCAATGTAGTCACAGAACTGCTCATTAAAATAACTGCACGCTTTCTGCATAAATACAGATTTCTTTAAGAGAACATACAATTAATGGGTTAAATCTGTATCGCTAAGGTTTCAATAAAGCTGTATTTAGTAAAGTTGCAGAGTTACTAAAGTTTCTTCAGTTTTGATTGATTCCAAAATTACTGAGTTCTTCCAAATTACATGTTTTCTAGCCATGAGAAATCCATTCATTTTGATGTGTTAATATACCCTTGATGCTTTTGCAAGACTCATGTTGCTGCCAAAACATCACTTGCAAAAGTTGTACTGACATTGGTAGAGATGGGAGGGGGGAAGTGAGTGGTAGAGGGGAGGGTGGGGGAAACCATAATTTAAATTATTTTTGTAGAGAAGTGCAATTACATTCTCATAACTGTGAATGCTATTGGTTTACACAATTGAGCCTTCTCATCAAATACATTTAAAATGTAGGATAACTCAGCTTATGCTATAAAAGAAGCTTTACAATCCCCATCAGGCAGCTTCAAACATACACAAATATTTTTACGTTCAGCATAGGTGCATTTCTTCAATCCATGGGGATTAAAAACTCAATTCACCTTGCTTTTATGAAAATTCCTGCATCTTTGTTTTTTTTGCAGTGGGAAATTATTCTGAGTAGTCCCAAAATTTTAAAAAAAAAAAAAAAACATAGGGATGCCGTGCAGCATTAAATGTGCTTTATCATAACATAAATTGGGTTAAATTATATGGAACAATTGAAAATGGTTTGCCATTTTGGAGTTCTATGATAATCAGATTATGATATAAATTGATGTGATAATAAGCATGTTTCACTGTATAACGCAAATGCAACAGTCTGAGAAAATTTAAATTTGATTATACCTTATCAGAATCCAGTCAACTGATTGAAGACACCTGGCAACCAATTTTCATATTGAGGGACAGCGAGAACATGCTGAAAACATCCCCCACATTTACTAATTGCATCTATCCCACCATCGGCATGAAAAAAATACCTACCTTTCCTTCATGCCGAATTTTATTTCCCCCTACTTCCATTTCCCTTTCTGTTACAATTTGTACTTTGGTCTCTCACTCAACTCAAACACTGCAACAAAATGTTCACGCTGATAATCATGCTTTTAAGAGAATAATCGTATCTCTCGTTCAAATCTATCTTTTAATCAAATAATGTACTGCAATGCTATAAAAGACTCCACTGATAAATCATTGATATTAGCTGATTTCCATCCATTGATTCAAACGTTATACATAGATACATAGAAAATAGGTGCAGTAGTAGGCCATTCGGCCCTTCGAGCCTGCACCGCCATTCAATATGATCATGGCTGATCATCCAACTCAGTATCCCGTACCTGCCTTCTCTCCATACCCCCTGATCCCCTTAACCACAAGGGCCACATCTAACTCCCTCTTAAATATAGCCAATGAACTGGCCTCAACTACCCTCTGTGGCAGAGAGTTCCAGAGATTCACCACTCTCTGTGTGAAAACGTTTTTCCTCATCTCGGTCTTAAAGGATTCCCCCCTTATCCTTAAGCTGTGACCACTTGTCCTGGACTTCCCCAACATCGGGAACAATCTTCCTGCATCTAGCCTGTCCAACCCCATAGGAATTGTGTACGTTTCTATAAGATCCCCTCTCAATCTTCTAAATTCTAGCGAGTATAAGCCAAGTCTATCCAGTCTTTCTTCATATGAAAGTCCTGACATCCCAGGAATCAGTCTGGTGAACCTTCTCTGCACTCCCTCTATGGCTATAATGTCCTTCCTCAGATTTGGAGACCAAAACTGTACGCAATACTCCAGGTGTGGTCTCACCAAGACCCTGTACAACTGCAGTAGAACCTCCCTGCTCCTATACTCAAATCCTCTTGCTATGAAAGCCAACATACCATTCGCTTTCTTCACTGCCTGCTGCACCTGCATGCCTACTTTCAATGACTGGTGTACCATGACACCCAGGTCTCGCTGCATCTCCCCATTTCCTAATCGGCCACCATTTAGATAATAGTCTGCCTTCCCGTTTTTGCCACCAAAGTGGATAACCTCACATTTATTCACATTATACTGCATCTGCCAAACATTTGCCCACTCACCCAGCCTATCCAAGTCACCTTGCAGTCTCCTAGCATCCTCCTCACAGCTAACACTGCCCCCCAGCTTAGTGTCATCCGCAAACTTGGAGATGTTGCTTTCAATTCCCTCATCCAGTTCATTAATATAAATTGTAAATAGCTGGGGTCCCAGCACTGAGCCTTGCGGTACCCCACTAGTCACTGCCTGCCATTGTGAAAAGGACCCGTTTACTCCTACTCTTTGCTTCCTGTTTGCCAGCCAGTTCTCTATCCACATCAATACTGAACCCCCAATACCGTGTGATTTAAGTTTGTATCCTAATCTCTTATGTGGTACCTTGTCGAAAGCCTTCTGAAAGTCCAGATACAACACATCCACTGGTTCTCCCCTATCCACTCTACTCGTTACATCCTCGAAAAATTCTATAAGATTCGTCAGACACGATTTACCTTTCGTAAATCCATGCTGACTTTCCAAATGTGCTGCTATCCCATCTTTAATAACTGACTCTAGTAGTTTCCCCACTACCGATGTTAGACTAACTAGTCTGTAATTCCCCGTTTTCTCTCTCCCTCCCTTCTTAAAAAGTGGGGTTACGTTTGCTACCCTCCAATCCTCAGGAACTACTCCAGAATCTAAAGAGTTTTGAAAAATTATCACTAATGCATCCACTATTTCTGGAGCTACTTCCTTAAGTACTCTGGGATGCAGCCTATCTGGCCCTGGTGATTTATCGGCCTTTAATCCATTCAATTTACCCAACACCACTTCCCGACTAACCTGGATTTCACTCAGTTCCTCCATCTCCTTTGACCCGCGGCCCCCTGCTATTTCCGGCAGATTATTTATGTCTTCCTTAGTGAAGACGGAACCAAAGTAGTTATTCAATTGGTCCGCCACATCCTTGTTCCCCATGATTAATTCACCTGTTTCTGACTGCAAGGGACCTACATTTGTTTTAACTAATCTCTTTCTCTTCACATATCTATAAAAACTTTTGCAGTCAGTTTTTATGTTCCCTGCCAGTTTCCTTTCATAATCTATTTTCCATTTCCTAATTAAGCCCTTTGTCCTCCTCTGCTGGTCTCTGAATTTCTCCCAGTCCTCTGGTATGCTGCTTTTTCTGGCTAATTTGTACGCATCATCTTTTGCTTTGATACTATCCCTGATTTCCCTTGTTATCCACGGATGCACTACCTTCCCTGATTTATTCTTTTGCCAAACTGGGATGAACAATTTTTGTAGTTCATCCATGCAGTCTTTAAATGCCTTCCATTGCATATCCACCGTCAACCCTTTTAGAACTAATTGCCAGTCAATCTTGGCCAATTCACGTCTCATACCCTCAAAGTTACCTTTCTTTAAGTTCAGAACCGTTGTTTCTGAATTAACAATGTCACTCTCCATCCTAATGAAGAACTCAACCATATTGTGGTCACTCTTGCCCAAGGGGGCACGCACAACAAGACTGCTAACTAACCCTTCCTCATTACTCAATACCCAGTCTAGAATAGCCTGCTCTCTCGTTGGTTCCTCTACATGTTGGTTTAGATAACTATCCCGCATACATTCCAAGAAATCCTCTTCCTCAGCACCCCTGCCAATTTGATTCACCCAATCTATATGTAGATTGAAGTCACCCATTATAACTGTTTTGCCTTTGTTGCACGCATTTCTAATTTCCTGTTTGATGCCATCCCCAACTACACTACTACTGCTAGGTGGCCTGTACACAACACCCACCAGCGTTTTCTGCCCCTTAGTGTTTCGCAGCTCTACCCATACCGCTTCTACATCCTCCAAGCTAATGTCCTTCCTTTCCACTGCGTTAATCTCCTCTCTAACCAGCAACGCTACCCCACCTCCTTTTCCTTTCTCTCTATCCCTCCTGAATATTGAATATCCCTGGATGTTCAGCTCTCAGCCTTGGTCACCCTGGAGCCATGTCTCCATGATCCCAACTATATCATAATCATTAATTGCTATCTGCACGTTCAACTCATCCACCTTATTACGAATGCTCCTTGCATTGAGACACAAAGCCTTCAGGCTTGTTTTTACAATGCTCTTACCCCTTATACAATTATGTTGAAAAGTGGCCCTTTTTGATTTTTGCCCTGGATTTGTCTGTCTGCTTGCCACTTTTACTTTTTACCTTGCTACCTATTGCTTCCGCCCGCATTTTACACCCCTCTGTTTCTCTGCTCACCCATTTAAGAACCCCACCACCTCTTATTCTCTGTTTATTATTGTTTTCTTCTTTCCCCCCTACATGTTGGGTCTGAGTGCTTTCCTTCTCTGCCTCCTGCCTCACACACTGTCTAATAGCATTCTCTATTTGAGTCCCTCCCCCCAACCATTCTAGTTTAAAGTCTCCCCAGTAGCCTTTGCAGATCTCCCCGCCAGGATATCGGTCCCCCTCAGGTTCAAGTGCAACCCATCCTTTTTGTACAGGTCGAACCTTCCACAAAAGAGGTCCCAATGATCCAGAAATTTGAATCCCTGCCTTCTGCACCAGTCCTTCAGCCACGCATTTATCCTCCACCTCGCTCCATTCCTACTCTCACTGTCGCATGGCACAGGCAGTAATCCCGAGATTGTTACCTTTGCTGTCCTTCTCTTTAACTCCCCTCCTAACTCCCTAAATTCTCCTTTCAAGACCTCTTCTCTTTTTTTACCTATGTCATTGTAATAAGATCTAGGATTAATGATGTGATTTTAAGGCTGGATATGTTGTTGTAATAAGATCTAGGATTAATGATGTGATTTTAAGGCTGGATATGTTGATAACATTACCCCTAACTGGTGTGCAGATGATTGGAGAATTACCTTTACAATCAAACCTGATCAGGGCACTGTTGCAATTAACTGAGATTAAGCTTACACCAAGTTGCCTTCAATACAAATATGCTCCACAATGCATTTTTAGCAAAATTACCCTGCTGTTATTGGGAAGAGTTGCTGCATTTTCTGCTATGAATGCCATTTCCTCTCCCCTTTAAGGAGAATATGTTTTCTGAATAAATTAACTTTGCTACACAAAATGTTTATGACTATTTGCCTTCAAGCCAATCTTATGAGTATGTATGTCCCTTAAAGTATATCCCAATTGCAATTAATGTATTAACTTATTCCGAGTTAGATATCTTGATGGACAGAATCATGAACAATTATCATCAAATTACACATGAACGGGTATGATCCCTTGGAGATCTCTTGGTGAAACATTGTAACAAAACCACTCACCACAATGTGGAAATGAGCAAGATCAAGCGATTTCTTTATAGAAGTTGGTGCTGTAGAATAAAGAGTATCTGCATTCTTACGATTAGTTTTTGTGGTGGTCAGTTGCCATCCCCTCGTAGTGGATACAAATGTATGAGAATGCTCCACTCCAACTCATTGTGTATACATTGACTTTGAAGGACAAATGGCTGACCATCTTTCAACAATTCCCACCGCACTTAGCAACATCCTTATTGATAATTCTGAGCAGTGACTTCAATTGCCTCCAGTATATCTGACACCAAATCAGATACCACTTACCTGATTGAAGCAGACATGCAACATCTTCACAATCCCTACAGTTATGAACTGCCATAATACACCTAGACAAAATCAGATCTCAGATCAGTCCCAGAAAGAATCCCTCGTTGTACCTAAGCACTCTAGATCAGATCTACCAATGTTTTGCAGATGTACTCTTCAGATCACTACCTCATGATAGTTAAAAGAAGCACACAAGGCTGGCAGAGGGGTATGGAACATGAACTTAAAACTGCTGATCCCAGAAGACATCGAGCAGATTATAACGGACACAAGTTGGAGAACCATGAAATAAGTCTTCAATTCCATGATGCATTAGTGGAAAGCAATCAAGGCAAACAACAAGAGGTTAGTCTGAAGAAGGGTACCCAACCCGAAATGTCACCTATCCATTTTCTCCAGAGATGCTGCCAGACCCGCTGAGTTACTCCAGCATTTTGCAGATAACAAGAGGTTTGTCATCCTTGAGAATGATCAGAATGACAACGCACGCAGTATCGGCTTTTAGAGATACAAGGGACTGCAGATGCTGGAATCTGGAGCAACAAACAATCTACCGGTCAGACAGCATCTGTGGAGAGAAATGGGCAGACAAAATTTTGAGGGTCGTGAACATTGAATTCTCCAATTACAGGTAACCCGCACTCCCTCTGTCACTTTCTCTTTCTTTCTGATCTACCCAGGTCAACCCCAGTCCATATCACCCATTTTCTTTCCCCCTCCCCCACCCACTCCATCTGTTCATCACCCACACATTCCTTTCACTGGATTCCCAACACCAACTATTCCCGTCTGTCCACATCACCTCCCTCATTTGGTTTCTGTCCAATTCCATCTATCATCTTTAACTGTTTCCACCTTTCCCTCCTCCATCTGATGCCAATCAACCCCTGCTCACCTGACTTCACCTATCACTTGCCAACTCTTGCCACATTCCCCCCTCCCCACACCCCCTTATACTGGTTATCACCTATTCACTCTTTCAATCCAGATGATGGGTCCTGAACTGAAACATCAACTGTCCACAGAACCAGGGGTCACAGTTTAAGAATAAGGGGTAGGCCATTTAAGATTGAGATGAGAAAAAACTTTTTCACCTAGAGAGTTGTGAATCTGTGGAATTCTCTGCCACAGAAGGTTGTGAAGGCCAATTCATTGGATGTTTTCAAGAGAGAGTTTGATATAGCTCTTAGGGCTAATGGAATCAAGGGATACGGGGAGCAAGCAGGAACGGGGTACTGATTTTGGATGATCAGCCATGATAATATTGAATGGCAGTGCTGGCTCAATGTGCCGGATGGCCTACTCCTGCACCTATTTTCTATGTTTCTATGTTTCTAAAATATGGTTCAGAGAAGCAACAGCCACAATGAGCTGAATAGAACATATACTGTATCCGAGGTGAAACGGAAATTGAGAATTTGAAAATGGCCTTTTCTCTCTCTAGAAAGGAGTCAGGTCATCAGGTGAGTAGTGGTCCCACACTACAAGGCTGTGATGTGGCCAAGAGGTCAAGCATACACTATGGCAGTCAACCAAGCCATCTTCCATTCATCAGATAAATCCAAAATGGATCAAATTCAGAGAAAGGAGAAAAAGTGTACATACTGTAACAATGCCATAATTATGAGGACCATCTTCATGTATGGGTATACAACATCAAGTGCTGAGGTTCTACTGTCCTCAGTGTTGCAGACTATAGACCTAGCCATGTGCTATACAACATCCCATCCACTTACAGACTGTGTCAATTACCACCTTCCCTTGTAGAAAATTTTGATCCTGAATAGGGAAAAGGAGAGGATTTCAGATGGCAGAATGGTTCATTGCCAGCACTTTCAAACAAGTATCAACCGGTTGGTGGAAAGGGCATAGATATGGTGTCAGTTCCACCTAATGCTGCCCTTGGGGTGACCATGATGTCAATGTGACTGTCATCCACCACCAAGTGAATTGTGTGTTTGCCAGGCAGGATTGGAAAGAGTTGCAGTTGTCTTTATCAAACAATCAAAGATCATTCCAAGCAGCAGCATAAGATGGGACTCTGCTCTGTGACTCTTCCTGGATGGAAGATGGAAACAAGCATCACCTGCTGCCAGTAGACCAACTAAGTGGAATGCACGTTGGTTTCTTTAGTTTTTTTAGTTGGAGAAAAAAAACTCTCTAACTTGTTTAGAGTTAAACTAACAGAGATACAGCGGGGAAACAGGCCCTTTGGCCTACCGAGTCCGTGCTGACCAACGATCACCCATACACTTGTGAACACTTTACAGAAGCCAATTAACCTACAAAACCAGGATGTCTTTGGAATGTGGGAGGAAACCAGGGCACTCGGAGAAAACCCACATGGTCACAGGGAGAACATACAAACTCAATACAGATAGCACCCGAGTTCAGGATCAAATCCGGGTCTCTGGCTCTGTAAGGCAGTAACTCTAATGCTGTGCCACTGTGCCGCCCTTTGTCTGCCTTATATTCCAAGTCCCATCATTAAATGGAGTTCAAGCACATTCCAAATCATTTATTAGGAGAAATTAAACCAGTTTGTTAATGTATTTAAAATCAGGAAGGAATCAATGTAATCTTGCATTTTAAAACGTGGCTTTGCAAATGCAAGATAAACTGAACAAAGATTTATCATGTATTGGGTATGTAGAATCATAAGTTCATAAGTGGTAGGAGCTGAATCAGGCCATTTGGCCCATCAAGTCTATTCCGCTATTCGATCATGGCTGTGCTCCACATGGAAATAATAGAGGTATTTAAGAGGAAGCTAATGAACAAAAGAGAGCAAAGAATAGGGGACTTCGTTGAGAAAGTGAGTGTTGGTTTATACGGAGCATAAACACTGATATGAATGGCCCGGTTCCATGTTGCAAAATCAATGTTGTTTCATGCGCAAGGAGCCAATGGCCCAGTAACCATTTACTTGCCATCACAGCTCCAACAGGTGTATAGCCAGGCAATGGTGTAAAAAGCAAAGAAGATTATTTTTAAAAATCTGCATTTAAAAATAAATTATATTATTGTGTTCAGGCAGTAGTTATGTCCTCCACTCACACCTGTTCAAGAATCATTGTAAGCAACCCGCACCGATCGAAGCAGTGCCATCGGCACAGAAGGGAAAGTGCCCACAGACGGAATGTGAAATCGGAGTGGGAAGATGCTAACCCACATTTACAGCTCACAAGCAGTGTTGGCCTATTCGCCACGTCAGCTTTCACCCTTGGGCCAGGAACTGATGTACATTACATGAATCTAAAGTGAGAGACAGCATTTTAAAATGAAACCTTTTAAGAATTTGGGGGAAAGAACTGTTCATCCTAATATATTAACAATTTTTAAAATGATATACTTCAGCATTCTCCACTTTAAATAATAAAGGGACAGCAATTAAAGAGCTAATGCAACGGCAAATAAAATTGGGGTTATTTGTGTACTGAATGAGTCGTGAAGGCTTGCCTGCAAATTCACTGGGCTTCACAGCAGGGTTCATTCCAAGACGCCCATAACCTTTTCGGGAAGAACACTCTAGAGAGCTCTGGAATGTGTTCAAAGTAATGATAGACCAACTTTTGATCCATGGGGGAGTCAAGGCAGGAAGCATTGTGGAGCTGTGACCAAGGTCAGATTAGCTAAGATTTTAATGAACAGCAAAGCTAGCTCAAGAAACTAAATAGCTGACCCTGCGCTCATTTCTTAGGTTCTTAAACAGAGCAATGACCAAACAGAAACCTTTACTTTTTTTTTTTAAATGGTAGCCATAAAATGGATCTTTCCACGTGGAAGAGATAAAAAACAAGATATACAAAAGATAGTCATCAATAAATTCAATAGATAATTCAGGTCAGCATAGGGCACTGCTACCACATGAAGTAATTGAGGTGAAGAATGAAAATGCATTTAAAGAGAGATCCTTCCACATATGCTGTCTGATCTGCCGAGTTTCCAGCATTTTCTGGCTATTTTCAGACTTCCATCAACTGCAATTTTACTAATTATCCAACAAAATAAATATTTCACTAACTTGCCAAGCTCCACTATGTCTCCATGGATCAAAATCAAAATCCATGGTCTGGCCGTCATTTCTGTTCTCAGCTATGTTTGATCACGAATATTCTCCGAGTCCCAGACTCCATTTCTCACTCCAACTTTCCTCGTTTTTTTCAAACTTCATGTGATATGCCTTGGGATCACCTTTAGAGAGCTGTCAATTATCCTACCTTCTAATACCTCCTTATGACCTTCAATCCGTCAAATCCCCCTTCTCTCTATGTCATCTATTCCCATTTATTATGCTGTCCTTCTAGGTGTAAGCAGTTGAGTTTGCCTCAGTATTTCACCATAGAGATTACCAATAAACCTGGAAAGAATGTGATACTCCACAATAATTAGCAATTGATTATGTCTCCAAGGTTAAATCTACAGGGAGAGAAAATCAACTTTGGTGACCATGTTAAATCCATGCGGTTGGAGTTACCGGCACATGTTCTGTTGAATTGTTACCCGTGGAACTGAATATTGGGAATGGTCTACTGCAGAAGACCAACACTTTTGCATACATTCTGCACAGGTGACCAAAGACCTCACAAATTCAATGCTCTATTAGAAGACCCAGCTTGTATAGATAAGTGTATTCACAGTGACCTTTGTAACTTTAAAATACTTGGTATCACATCCTAATAGCCCTGTCCTACGGTACGAGTTCATTCCAAGAACTCTCCCGAGTTTAAAAAAAATCAAACTTGTGGTAAGCACGGAGAATGAACGTAGCGGGTACGTCGGAGCTCGGGGACGTCTCTTAGCGGCTGGTAACGCTAATGGCAGGTACTCGGGAAGACTCGCTAACGGCAGGTAAGCACAGGAAGACTCGTGAAGATTTTTCAACATGATGAAAAATGTCCACGAGAGCCCCGAGTACCGATGAGTGGCCATTACCGTAAATCTCCGAGTCAAATCAGGGAAAACTCGGGAGAGCTCTTGGAATGAACTCGTACCATGGGACAGGTCTTTAAGTGGGCTTTGTTTTGCCACCATGACTGATACCCGAGCTCACAGCACAAGCAAAATGACTCATAAAAAGTGACTTTATAAACTTGCCAGCTCGCCTAAATAACAGTTGGACACATTAAAATGCAAGTTATTGGAGTTTTAAAACATTATGTTCAAAGTTCAATAGGAAATTTTCTATTTTCAATTACCAAAATAAGCTATTAAAAATGTTCGGGAAATGACCACAGAAAATTTCTGGTTGTGTCCCATACGAAATAAAACAAAATAATAACTGGAAAACCCTGAACACAAAAGTCATTTAGTATAGAAGTTGGGAGGTCATGTTGCAGTTGTATAAGACTTTGGTGAGACCGCATTTAGAATATTGTGCTCAGTTCTGGGCGCCATGTTATAGGAAAGATATTGTCAAGCTTGAAAGGGTTCAGAAAGATTTACGAGGATGTTGCCAGGACTAGAGGGTGTAAGCTGTAGGGAGAGGTTGAGTAGGCTGAGTCTCTATTCCTTGGAACGCAGGAGGATGAGGGGGGATCTTATAGAGGTGTACAAAATCATGAGAAAAATAGATCGGGTAGATGCACAGTCTTTTGCCCAGAGTAGGGGAATCGAGGACCAGAGGACATAGGTTCAAGGTGAAGGGGAAAAGATTTAATAGGAATCCGAGGGGTAACTTTTTCACACAAAGGGTGGTGGGTGTATGGAACAAGCTGCCAGAGGAGGTAGTTGAGGCTGGGACTATCCCATCGTTTAAGAAACAGTTAGACAGCTTTGGAGGGATATGGACCAGGCGCAGGCAAGTGGGACTAGTGTAACTGGGACATTGTTGGGCCGAAGGGCCCGTTTCCACACTGTATCACTCTATGACTATGACTCATTCTAAAATGTTGTGACTGAAATTGATGGATTTTTGCTGGTATTAAGGGTTAAACAACAACGGCAGACAGCTGGAATTAAAATACAGCTAGACTACAACATTACCAAATAGTAGAGCAGGCTCATTCAACTAAAGGCTATCTTTGCCTCTGTTCCTATATTGGAAAGAGCAATCATAATCAAGGAGAACCGGAATGAGTTATATGCCTGTAAATATTAAGGCATCCAATCTGAAGTGTTATTGTTGCAGACCGTTTGAACTACAATAACACAGCAAGTCAGACCTCACTACTTACTATACAATGTCTCTTAACCTATTCAATACACAAGAATATTTTTTGAGATTCCAGTTATTTCAGCACAGTCTTATTTCCACAGTCTTGCTGGAAAACAATGCACCGTAATCTGGTACAGAAACTTTGATGGAAATGAATTATGTCCTTTGGGACTGCCCACTTCATGAAAACCTCAGTGCTGGAACAGTTCAGGAGAAGTAAGTGACTTAAACCATTGAAGATTTAAATAATGCAACGCATTTCATGCCCAGCCTGGTGCCAGATTCCAATGAAGTTGTTAATGCATGTAATGATTAAGTGTAACTCAAATACTAACTGTGTTGTTGAAAACATGACAGGCAATAATTTGGTCTATTATATTCAAGCATTTAATTGCCTAGTTCAGACATTCTTTGACACATTATGAAGCAATGATTTACAATTATTCAAGCTGCAAAGGTCAGAAAGTGACATTATAATCATCTTCAAAGAGATCCCCTCACATCCTCAAAACAAGGTAATGCAACTAACAACAATTTTACTGGAGTTGTAACTGTTTACAGCTGTATTTTAACCACAGTGTAACAGTTATGAATAAGAGAGAGAAAAATAAACATGAACTTGCCTGCTTCATCTCAGGTATATTACCTGTACTTTAAAAAGTGCATTGATAGTATATGTACAGTACTATTAATAATTAAAATAAAAACAATTCATATTCAGTGACCATACTGCAAATTTACAAATTCTGCCTCAAGACCATATATTTTAGAGCACTCTCCTAAAGGCACAGAGCCATTGTTACAGTGTTTGTACTGGATTGCTGCTTTTGAGTGCAAGCTAATGTTGCTGAAAGATCACTTCACCCTTTAAAATATAATCCTAAAAAAAATATGGTAATGAAGAAATGCAGCATGAGCTGCTTATGTTGAGGAACTAATGGGTCCATCGAGTATTCTCTAAATTATTTAGTCATTGATGATAATGAATTGACATTGTCATGGTATTAATGTAAAATGTTGCATCATTTTAACCATCAAGCTGATACCATTACTTAATTTACATATTCACTTAATTAATGCTAAGCCTCAACAAACGCTGAAGGGGTCAGTTCTTTGAGCATTGCAATATCTCCTGCTATTTTTGTTTCTCTAGGAGACTGACCAAGTTAAGAGTGTTTTTCAATATAACCACCTTGACCTAACATCGTAAGTGTTAATCTTTAAAGGTCAAAATTTGTATTCTGGCACAATTGTCAAGATTTACCAGTGAACCTTTCACTCCTGTGCACTCCTCAATATTTTACATCACTTATAGTTGAGGCATATATGTCAGCTGAAAAGCAAATTCAACTTACCTATTCTGTAGTACATGTTAAACAAAATTGCTGCAATTAAAATAAAACATCTTCAAGAATTAAGTTAATTAATTACTTGAAACTTTGATGTCACAGATTTGCAGCAAAATTTGTTTGTTAGAAAATTCAATACAAACCTTTACCTTGAAACAGCAATGAGTGAAAATAGACAACTCAAGAGTCAAGAAACAGAAGAAAAAAAACTGAACTTGGGAACTCTGAATAGCTTACGCTATTTTTTCCCTGAAAAACAAAACAATTATCTGTCCTTCTCATTTTCCATGGAAGCACCATTGACAATGGCTGAATTGAACATGGTTAATTATTCGTACAGAGCAGGCATTTTTGTCAAAGAGAAAAGTACAAATGTACCAAGTCACGTTCCAACAGGTGCTCCTCAATCAAAACATATTGAAAAATGGCTTTTATTTTCTCTCTTTAACCCAGTGTATGCAAAAGAATACACTTCCAACAATTCCACTTTCTGGTATTTTGCAAGCTCTCCAAAAACCAATACGGATTTTATTCCACAAGCTGTTCAAAGCTTTGCTACATAGTGAACTAGATAACGAGCTGACAAGAAACTTCACACCAGTTATAGTTTTCACATTAGATATCACAAAGGTCCAGGGCAATTTTTATCTATCCATCAGCGTCACTAAAATCAATTACCTGGTCATTTATCACATTGCTAACTGTGGACTGTACTGTGTGCAAGTTCTTCCTCCTTCACAACAGTGTCTGCATATAAAATCTATTGCATGTAATCTGGAATTCACTGCCTGCAGTTGTGGTGCAGATAGGTTCCACCTGTGGCCATCAAGAGCGAATCAAATAAACATATGGTAAGAGAAATTTTGCTGGTCTACAGAAAAGGGACTAGGGGTTGGCAATTTATGAATTGCTCTGATAAAGAGCCACTGCAGACTTGATGGGCCAAATGGCTTCCTTCTGTGCTGTAACCATTCTATTACTCATTGACTATAAAACATTTTGGAACATCCTGGATTGTGAAAGTTGCAGCAGCACTGCAAGGCTTTATTTCACTTTGTAATTTTATTTCCTGCATATTTTTCAGTTACCTTTCTGAGACAAAAAGGTTTAGTGAACTGGTTAGCTAACCCATTTTCTCATTTTCTTTGGGAAATTGAAGACAGGGGTCATTGCCCCAAATGCAATCAAGTGAAGATGGTCCAATTCTGAATACACTCTGGACAATTTGAGAGGGAAGAAAATTTAGTAAAATACAAGGAGTGTCAATTAATTATCATATCTATTAAAAAAATAAACAAACACAGTAAATAGGTATCATTAGTAAAATACACTATTAGCAGCAAATCTGTCTCTGAGTACATTTGCTACATCACTGAACAATTCTATGAAGTCCGAAGCCATCCAATAATTTTGCCGCTTAATAGAGACATAATTAACGGCGCTAACAGTTAACAATGGTCACTAAAACTCAAATCTAACATCATCCACCACTAATATCTGGATTGGTGCATGACGCAAATATGAACCTTTCCCACTCAATTATCTTTCAATAATGCTTTCCTAATTAACCAGATAACCAATGATTAAACACAAACATTCTTTCCTTTGTGAATGCACAACAAAACTGCTGACCTTTTATGGCGAAATTATGGTAGTTTAATTTTGGATCATTGCAAAAGCCTGGGAAGTTCAAAAAAAATTCCATAGTATACTTCAAAACAAAAATAGTGTACAGTTATTAACTAAACAGGATTTTAACCAGTACTCTCGGATACAATCTACTTGTCTCTATCATCTGTAATGGGTATGTGTACAGTACTCATTGTTTCACTGTATTTCAGATAGTTATATAAGCATTACTAAATATTTTACAATATTTCAAAAGCTGCAGTTTTTTTTAGTTTGTTTCCAATGTGCAGCATAAAACAGTAGCAGCTCAATATTCACATTTACTATGAAGATCTCTGCATTTGCCCCCAAAGGTTCAGCATGAGATCAGAATATCGATTCTGTATTGATTACTAATTATCACTAATGTCTAAAGGCCTTGGATGGTAGCCATTAGTGTGAAGCCAGACAATCAAACTGCATGTACGTGCTTTTATTAAGTTTGCTTTTCATAAAAGGAACCCTAAACCTGTAATCATCTGAATGGCTTACAGATGTGACATTAACACAAAAATGTGCTTGTTGAACCTACTCACCATTCATTATTCCATTTACAGCAGGCAATAAACAGACTCAAAACATGGTTTATAAATAAATCAACTAATTTTATAGCATTCTTTCAGATGAATTTATCTTGGGAATCTTAATATACTATTACCAACCCTCCAATTCAGTCATTGTTTGGTTAGCTGAAAGTAGCTAAATCCACAGGACATCAAAATGTTCCATTCTAATTATTCATCTCTTGCTAAAATGAAAAACGTCATCAAATATATATTAATTTACTTAATGAGCTCTATTTAGGTATTGCTCATTTACCCATTTACACATGGCTGACTATAATAAAATCATTTTAAATAATCAGTATTCAATGACTTCCAAAGCAACCCTTATCAAACAGTCAGTTTTCGGTGGACCTTGTTCCTCAGTTCAGAAACTTGTACAATTTCTTGCTGCATACCATCAACAAATCTCTAATCCCACTGCTGCATCACGTACTGTAGTTACCATCTAATCTAGCTAATTCAAATATCACATATCTAAAATAAACTAATATGTTAAAAATGGTCAATTACGATGTGAAAATTAAAACCACTTGCTATTTTTTGCATACAAACTGAAATGTAACAAAAGAGTGCAGGCCCAACAGCATTCAATATAATAAATATAAATTGTAGACTCGATGCAGACTGCCTTTTTGAAATTATTTTAGTACATTGGATTTTTTTCAATGCACTGGAAAATCCCATCCAATCACAGCCCTATTGTTGGACACGCAAGCATTGCTGGAGTACTTACCCACACATGTGGCACTTGTATTCACGCACCCCAAGATGTCGTTTGACATGATTACGAGCATCTCCTAACTGTGCTGTTGCAAAGTTGCAGAGTGTACATCGGAAAGGTTTTGATCCTAAAAATTAATTTAAAAAAAAGCACACTGTTGGTAAAATAATAATGTCAATTATAAAATTATATTTAATTGACTGATATCCCTTCAAATTTGGAGACTCTTAATTCAATGTGTTCGAAATTCTCACAATTGCTTTTTAATGTAATGACCTAGAGTCCACAGCAGATAAAGGTATAAAATAACACAGGATAGAGAGAGGATAACTGTTATGAGAAAATAAAAATATCCCAGGTGTTTAGTAGTTAAGGTCTATTCAAACTATAGGGCAAGACTACTCACTAGACTGGGCTGCACATGGGTTGAAAATGCCTTTTATAGCATCTAAAGAATGAATACCGCAACGTGATCCAAATAACTTAAATCCACAAATGAAATCGTAACTGGCACATGTAGAAGATTTGTTTTTAATGCTAAAATCTATCTATCTATCTATATCTATATTATATTACTAAAACTTTCATCTTGTTTGTTTGTGAGTGTGCGTGCGTGTGTGTCTGTGATTCATGCCCTGAATTACGCCAAAACGGTTCACGATAGCGCTACAATTTTGGGACCACCGTACTCACCATTGTCCTGTGGTCTCGTGTATCAAGTTTCGTTCAGATTGATGTTGTATTTTACAAGTTATTCACATATTCAACTTTACAAAACCCCACTGAAAAAAATCTTTAATCTGCACTGGCTGGTAGCAGCTACGACGTCATAATGGGATCTCATTTACATAAACTGCCCGACAACAGTGTTCCACCCAGTGCAATGAGAGATTTGTTACATTGTTGAAATGAAAGGGAGGGAGTGGGGGAGGGAGGAGGAGAAATGTTATTTAAACATTGTGTTTAGTGGGGAAGTGGGATGGGGAGAGGTAAGGAGTGGGCGAGCAGGGAGATAGAGGGAGAGGAGGGGTGTAGGGAGGGGAGAGGGGTTATGGAGGGAGGGAGGGAGGGAGGGAGGGAGTGATTGAGGGGAGGTGAAAGGAGAGGGAGGGAGGGAGTGGTGAGGGAGGGAGTGGAGGAGGGGAGGTGAGAGAAGGGGGAGGGTGAAGAGGGGAAGGGAGCGTTAGTTGATAAAGTGGGAATGAAGGAGGATAGGGGTAGGAAGAGAGATGGTGAGGCGCAGTTAGGGAGGGTTGCCGTGACTCGTGTCACAACGGGGATCTCTAGTGTCACAACGGGAACCCGTCAGCCGTGCCTGCGCCGTTGAGGGCTATGGGTGAGTGGTGGAATATTGCGTTTGGGGACCAGCTATCCCGTGTGACATGGACCCAACGGGTCCCACTTGGTCTAGTATCTATCTTCTATCTATCTATCTATCTATACATAACTAAAATTCTGATCTTGCGCTGTTTTTCTATTTGCGCAAAAATGGCAGAGAATAGCGCTACGATTTTTCACCAGCTCACTCGCCGTTCGCCTGTGCTGCGAGTGCAACAAGTTTTTTTCTTATCGGTGGTATATTGTAAAAGTTAGTGAGGTTTAGAAATCGTAAAAACCGCACGTGCGCAGATCGATCTCTCCTGCCAGTCAGCGCTGTGCGGGGAATAGGTTGCATTGGGAGACCAGGCCTCCGTGTGACTGGGATCCAACGGGTCCCACTTAGTCTAGTATATTGCTAAAACTCTCATCTTGTTTGTTTGTGAGTGTGCTTGCGTGTGTGTCTGTGATTCATGCCCTGAATTACGCCAAAACAGTGCACGATAGAGCTACAATTTTTGGACCACCTTATTCACCATTGTCCTGTGATCTAGTGTATCAAGGTTCATTCAGATTGATGTTGTATTTTACAGGTTATTCACATTTTTTAACGTTACAAAATCCCACATTGAAAAAAATCTCTCATCTGCACTGGCAGTTAGCAGCGTATTATGTAACAATGGGATCTCATTTACATAAACTGCCCGTCAAGTGTTCCACCCAGTGCAATGAGAGATTTGTTAAATTGTTGGAAGGAGAGGGAGGGAGTGGGGGAGGGGAGGAGGAGAAATTTTATTTAAACATTGTGTTTAGTGGGGGAATGGGATAGGGTAGAGGTGAGGAGTGGGGGAGCAGGGAGATAGAGGGAGAGGAAAGGGTAGGGAGGGGAGAGGGGTTATGGAGGGAGTGACTGAGGGTAGGGGAAAGGAGAGGGAGGGAGAGGTGAGGGAGGGAGTGGAGGAGAGGGGAGACAAGAGGGAGGGTGAAGAGGAGGGGGAGGATGTTGGGGGATGAGAGAAAATGAGCCGCGCCTGAGCAGTTGGGGCTATGGGTTAGTTGCGAAATATTGCATTGGGGAAATGGGTTGCATTTGGGGAACGGGTGAGTGGTGGAAACGGGTTGCGTTCGGGGAACGGGTGAGTGGTGGAATATTGCGTTGGGGGAATGGGGCCTAACGGGTCCCACTTGGTCTAGTATATTACTAAAACGCTCATCTTGTTTGTCTCTATGTCTGTCTGTGTGTATGTGTCTGTGAGTTTGTGATGTCCTGAATTATGCCAAATCTGTACATGATAGCACTACAATTTGTGGCCCACCTTACTCACCATTGTGCTGTGGTGTATTCTTGCAAGTTTAGTTCAGATTGATGCTATATGTTACAAGTTATTCTCATTTTTCACTGCAAAAAATGACCTTTTTCTTCCATCTCTTCCATTTGTGCTGGCAGTTAGCAGCTATGACGTCACAATGGGATTTCCTTTACATAAACTGCCCTCAGTAGTGTTCCAGCCCACAATTACATCAAAATGGGATCTCATTTACATTTTAAAAAGTTTTAAAAAACACAGCAGCTTCCATCTCACAATGACATCAAGGGGGGTAGGGAGGGAAGGGGGGTTAGGAGGGAGGGAGGGAGGGAGGAAGGGTGTGAGTGACTGACGGTAGGGGAAAGGAGAAGGAGGGAGAGGTGAGGGAGGGACTGGAGGAGGGGAAGAGGAGAGGGAAAAGAGGAAGGGTGAAGGGGAGGGGGAAGAAGTGCTGCGGATGAGGGGGAATGGAGGATGACAGAGGTAGGAAGAGGGATGGCGCGGCGCACTTGGGGAGGGTTGCCATGACTTGCGTCACAACGGGGATCTCTGGAGTCACAACGGGAACCTGTCAGCCGCGTGGGGGATCAGGGAGATAGGGGGAGAGAAGGGGGTATGGAAGGGAGAGGGCTTATGGAGGGAGGGAGGGAGTGACTGAGGATAGGGGAAAGAAGAGGGAGAGGGCTTATGGAGGGAGGGAGGGAGTGACTGAGGATAGGGGAAAGAAGAGGGAGAGGTGAGGGGGGAATGGGGGAGGGGAGGAGAGGGGAAAGAAGAGGGAGGGTCAAGAGGAGGGGGAGGGAGTGCTGGGGATGAGGTGGAATGGAGGAGGATAGGGGTAGGAAGTGGGATGGCGAGGCGCAGTTGGGGAGGGTTGCCGTGACTCGCGTCACAACGGGGATCTCCGGCGTCACAACGGGAACCCATTAGCCACGCCTGCACAGTTGGGAGCTATGGGTGAGTGGTGGAATATTGTGTTTGTGGACCAGCCCTCCCGTGTGACAGGGACCCACTTGGTCTAGTATCTATCTATCTTCTATCTAACTATCTACCTATCTATACATAACTAAAACTCCGATCTTGCACAGTTTTTCTATTTGCGCAAAAAACGGTATGTGACAGCGCTACGATTTTTCACCAGCTCACTCACTAATCTCCTGTGCTGCAAGTGCAACAAGTTTTGTTCCGATCAGTGGTATATTGAAAAAGTTAGTGAGGCTAAATAATCTTACAAACCGCGTGTGCGCAGATCGATCTCCGCTCCTGCCAGTCAGCGCAGCATGGATTGGTCTCTTCTCCTTTCACTCCGCCCCTTCCTGCGCAATCGCTTCTTTACTGGAGCTGAGGGACGCTGTAGGTAGCCGGCGGAGGTCTCCAACCAGACACCATTTTCGGAGGGGACGTAAGCGGCGCGCAGTCGGAGATGGCGCCAAACGGAAAGCGCACTCTCATCCCGGCGGAGGAGAACGACCAGCGACCAATGCCCGTTGTGAGTCCCCATCGCACCGCCAGCTCCAGCCCCTTACCCTCTGGTCCCCCTCGCTGGCTCCTGCCGCCCTCACCCGTGATACTCCTCTCTCCCCCATGGCTCTTTTCTGTCTTTTCTGCAAGCTCTCTTCCCCTCTCCCCACACCCCTCTCTGCGCACAAACCCCCTCCCCCCCACAATCCCGCCACACACAACTCCCCAAACCCCTCCCCCTCACAACCCCCCCGCCCACCACCACACCCCTCCACCCCACATTCCACCCCACATTCCACCCCCTGCCCCCAAACCCTTCCCAACCCCCTACTGCCCCCACCCACAACCCACCCCGTCCCAAAACCCTTCCCCCACACACAACCCCGCCCACCCCCACACCCTTCTCCCCCACACCCATCCCTCCGCCCCCACACCCATTCCCCCACAACCACCTCCCCTGCCCTAACACCCCTACAAGCCCTCCCCTACCTTCTCACCCCTCCCCCCACAAGCCCCCCCCCACCCACACCCTCCCCCCCCAACCCCTCCGCCCACACACCCTTCTACACACCCACTCGCACATCCCCCCTCCCCCACACACACCCTGCCCACACACATCCCCTCCGCTTCCCCATCCCAGTCCCCTCACTTCCCCACCTCCCCGCCCACACACACCCCTCTCCGCCCACAAACACCCCTCCCCACCCACACACACCCCTCCCCGCCCACACCTCCCTGCCCACACACCCCCCCATCCCTCTCACTCATGCCCCCTCCCTCCACATCACCCTCTCCCCCTCGCCCACATACACCCCCCCTCTCCTCCTAAGCCACACACCTCCCTTCCCTACTCCACCTCCCCTCCCACACATGAAGAGGAGGGGGAGTGAGTGCTGGGATATGACGGGAAATGAGACCCGCCTGCGCAGTTAGGGGCTATGGGTGAGTGGTGGAATATTGCTTTGGGGAATGGGTTGCATTGGGGTAACGGGTGAATGGTGGAATATTGCGTTGGGGAATAGGTTGAATTGGGGGACCAGGCCTCCGTGTGACTGGGACCCAATGGGTCCCACTTAATCTAGTATATTACTAAAACTCTCATCTTGTTTGTTTGTGAGTGTGCTTGAGTGTGTGTCTGTGATTCATGCCCTGAATTACGCCAAAACAGTACACAATATCGCTACCATTTTTGGACCACCTTACTCACCATTGTCCTATGGTCTCGTGTATCAAGTTTTGTTCAGATTGATGTTATATTATACAAGTTATTCACATTTTTAACTTTACAAAACCCCATGTTGAAAATCTTTCATCTGCACTGGCAGTTAGCAGCTATGACGTCATAATGGAATCTCATTTATATAAACTGCTCCTCACCGTGTTCCACTGGCAGTTAGCAGCATATGATGTCACAATGGGATCTCATTTACATAAACTGCCCATCAACAGTGTTCCACCCAGTGCAATGAGAGATTTGTTAAATTATTGTAAGGAGAGGGAGGAAGTGGGGGATGGGAGGAGAAGAAATGTTATTTAAACATTGTGTTTAGCGGGGGAGTGGGATAGGGGAGAGGTGAGGAGTGGGAGGAGCAGGGAGATAGAGGGCGAGGAGGGCGTAGGCAGGGGAGAGGAGTTATGGAGGGTGTGACTGAGGGTAGGGGAAAGAAGAGGGAGAGAGAAGTGGGGGAAGGAGTGGACGAGGGGAGGAGAGGGGCGAGAAGAGGGTGAAGAGGGGGAGGATGTTGGGGGATGAGGGGAAATGAACAGCACCTGCGCATTTGGGGGCTATGGGTGAGATTGGGAATATTGCGATGAGGGAACGGTTGCGTTGGCGGAACGCGTGAGTGGTGGAAACGGGTTGCGTTGGGGGAAACGGGTGAGTGGTGGAATACTGCATTGGGGGAATGGGACCCAACGGGTCCCACTTGGTCTAGTATATAACTAAAACTCTCATCTTGTTTGTTTCTATGTCTGTCTGTGTGTATTTGTCTGTGAGTCTGTGATGTCCTGAATTTCACCAAAACGGTACAAAATAGCTCTACAATTTTTGGCCCACCTTACTCACCATTGTCCTGTGGTATACTCTTGCAAGTTTCTTGCAAATAACTTTTTTCTTCCATCTCTTCCATCTGTACTGGCAGTTAGCAGCTATGACATCACAATGGGATCTCCTTTATTTAAACTACCCGTCAGCAGTGCTGCAGCCCAAAATGACATCACAATGGGATCCCATTTACATTTTTTTTAATTGTTTTTAAAAACAAAGCAGCTTCCATCTCACAATGACGTCAGGGGGGCAGGGAGGGGAGAGAGGTTATGGAGGGAGGGAGGAAGTGACTGACGGTTGGGGAAAGGAGGGAGAGGTGCGGGAGGGACTGGGGGATGGAAGGAGAGGGGAAGGAAGAGGGAGGGTGTAGAGGATTTGTCTGCCGTGGCTGGGAGCCGCTGAGTGAGCCTGGAGCCGCTGAGTCCACTCACCCCCCTCCCCCACTCCCCTCCCCCCCACCCCTCCACACCCTACCACACCTCTCCCCCTACCACACCCCTCCCCCCTACCACACACCCCTCCCACATACGCACCCTCCCCTACCCCCAAACCCCCCTCCCCCATAAACACACACCCTTCCCCACACACCCCCCTCCCCCACACCATGGTGGAATATTGCATTGGGGAATGGGTTGCGTTGGGGGACCAGGCCTCCCGGGTTGTTATTATGTCTGTGTGTGTGTCTGTGATAAGTATGATCCCGAAATTACGCCAAAACAGTACATGATAGCGCTACAATCTTTGCCCACCTTACGCACCATTGTCCTGTGGTGTGATGTATCGTTTTATTCAGATTGATGGTATATTTTACAAGTTATTCACATTTTAAACTTTACAAAAACCACTTTGACAAAAATCTCTTCCATCTGCACTGGCAATTAGCAGCATATGACGTCCAAATGGGATCACATTTACATAAACTGCCCGTCAGCAGTGTTCCACCTCACAATGACGTCAAGGGGGGTAGGGAGGGGAGAGGGGTTATGGAGGGAGGGAGGGAGGGAGGGAGGGAGGGAGGGAGGGAGGGAGGGAGTGACAGGGTAGGGGAATGGAGAGGGAGAGAGAGGTGAGGGAGGGAGTGGCGGAGGGGAGAAGGAAAGGGGAAAGAAGAGGGAGGGTGAAGTGGAGGGGGAGGAAGTTCTGGGGGATAAGGGGAATGGAGGAGGATAAGGGTAGGAAGAGGGATGACGAGGCACAGTTGAGGAGGGTTACCGTGACTCGCGTCACAACGGGGATCTCTGGCGCCACAACGGGAACCCGTCAGCCACGCCTGCGCAGTTGGGGGCTATGGGTGAGTGATGGAATATTGTGTTTGTGGACCTGCCCTCTCATGTGACATGGACTCAACGGGTCCCATTTGGTCTAGTATCTATATACTTATAAAACTCTTATCTTGTCCTCTTTCGGCTCGCGTTGTTTTTAAATTTGCGCAAAAACGGTACCAGATAGCGCTACGTTTTTTCGGCACCTTACTCACCATTCTCCTGTGCTGCAAGTGTGTCCATTTTTATTCGGAACGGTGAAATATTACAAAAGTTATTCGTCTGCCGTGGCTGGGAGCCGTTGAGTGCGACAGGCTCCGGGAACGGGAGCCGCTGTGTGAGCCTGGAGCCGGTGTGGTCGGAGCCGGGGCAGGGAGCTGCTGAGTCCACACAATCCCCTCACCCACCTCCCACACTCCCCTCCCCCCCACCCCCCCTCTCCCCTCCACACCCCCTACCACACACACCCTTCACCCCCACCACACACACCCCTCCCCCCTCCCACATACGCACCCTCCCCTACCCCAACCCCCCTCCACCACACCCCCGCCCCCGACTCCACCACACCCCCCCCTCCACCACACACACCCCCCTCCCCCACACACCCCACACAACCCCTCCCCCACACATCCCCCCTTCCCCACACCATGGTGGAATATTGCATTGGGGAATGGGTTGCGATGGGGGACCAGGCCTCCCGGGTCCCACTTAGTCGAGTATGTTACTAAAACTCTTATATTGTTTGTTTGTTATTATGTCTGTGTGTGTGTCTGTGATAAGTGTGATCCTGAAATTACGCCAAAACAGTACATGATAGCGCTGCAATCTTTAGCCCACCTTACACACCATTGTCCTGTGGTGTGGTGTATCACGTTTTATTCAGATTGATGGTATATTTTACAAGTTATTCACATTTTAAACTTTACAAAAACCACTTTGACAAACATCTCTTCCATCTGCAGTGGCAGTTAGCAGCATATGAAATCCAAATGGGATCACATTTACATAAACTGCCCGTCAGCAGTGTTCCACCTCACAATGACGTCACGGGGAGTAGGGAGGGGAGAGGGGTTATGGAGGGAGGGGTTATGGAGGGAGGGAGGGAGGGAGGGAGTGACAGGGTAGGGAAAGGGAGAGGGAGGGAGAGATGAGGGAGGGAGTGGGGGAGGGGAGGAGGAGAGGGGAAAGAAGAGGGTGAAGAGGAGGGGGAGGAAGTGCCGTGGATGAGGGGGAATGGAGGAGGATAGGGGTAGGAAGAGGGATGGCGCTGCGCACTTGGGGAGGGATGCCTTGACTCGCGTTGCAATGGAGATCTCTGGCATCACAATGGGAACCCGTCAGCCGTGCCTGTGCAGTTGCGGGCAGTGGGTGAGTGGTGGAATATTGCGTTCGGTGACCAGCACTCCTGTGTGACAGGAACACACTTGGTGTAGTTGAAATATAAAATCTTGAGTCGAATATGGCAGATGGTAATTACTTGGCATTTTAACTTCTGACTTCAGTAATAGTCACAGCGAGTACAGTTATTGTAAATTGAAAGCTGGTGCAGCTGCTATCTACAATAATATGATGGAGTACATTCTGCACTTGAGAAAGAGAAATTAAATCACCGAGTTCCTTCTTCCCTGAATCAAATGACAACATATATGTAGGCTGGTCTATTTTCATTCATGTTTCCATATTTTGACTGATGTCCAAAAGGACAAAAAGTACTGGAGTAACTCAGCGGGTCAGGGAGAAGATGGATAAGTGATGTTTCACGGCAAGACATTTCTTCAGATCTGAAATGTTACCTACCCATATTCTCCAGGGATGTTGCCTAACGCGCTGAGTTACTCCAGGATTTTGTGAATTAGCCAGCATCTGCAGTTCATTGTTTCGACATTTTAACTGATCTTACTGGGATAAAAACAAAAAGTGAACCTTTACCCTACCTCTAACAAGTTAGCCTGAATAAATGTTATCCTTACCAACAACATTCACATTCCATGAATGAATTTTTGAATAAAGTCAAACCTGTTTTAAACTATTCAACTAACGGCTCATTTTTCAATATTCATATAGCAGTAAGGGAGATATCATACTTCTTCCATGTTATGATGCTGTTTCTTCTCCAACACATGAAAGTTTATCACTGCACTAAAACATCTCTCCTCAACAAAAAGCAAAAAGGAAATCTGAAATAATTTCAATTTGTTTGCATAATTCTACGCTTTAGAGATGAAGCAAATTGTGCTACTAGAACCCTGTCTGTGCACAAATAATTAGGACATCTTTAGCACCATATGGAGCTTCAACTTCACAAGATAGGATATATAATTTAACCAACTTTGGTAAAATATCCACAAAAGTCTCTGTGCAGATCACACATTTACACTAAACTCAATATTTGTGTTAATGGAGATAAATGTTGCACCTTCATGTCTCAATGTCGGTCAGGACTCAGGGGCTGCAACAGTGCTGGGAGAAAAGCTGTACTGATGTAGATATGAGAATTACTAAGAGATTATTATACAACTAAATGCAGTTCTATGTTTGCAAAAGTGCAAATTAGCACAAAATTAGTAAGATTTAAATTCTCATTTCTAGACATTGAAATTAGTTCATGGATTTCTCGATAATTTGATACAAGCTTAAATATATTCACATCAGTTCATCAGTTAGGTGAATGCAAGAAAACAGTATGACTGATATTTGCAATAAAGTTAGAAAATGTTTGCAGTTAAGCAGAAAATTAGTCCTATTATAATATCAGGACGCATAATATTTTCATCAAATTGTCATAGAGGCACTCAAACAACAGAGAAAAAGGCCCTTCAACTCATTGAATCAAGGGTATCAGAAGAGACTGGGAACAATAGTTAGCTATTAAAATTTCAAAGGAAAGTTGGAATGAATACTTATTAAACGTGCATAAATGCTCGATTAATGTAAGACACACTTTAATACAATTTAAAATTTTACATAGATTATATTATTCGAAAACTAAAATTCATAAAATTTTCCCAAACGTATCATCTATTTGTGATAAATGTCAATCCCAAGAAGCAACTATAGCGCACTCATTTGTCTTCTGTACAAAAATTCAAAAATTTTGGAATGAAATTTTTGAAATCTTTACAAAGTTATTTAAAACAAGACTGATACCCAAAGCAGAATGGATTATCTTCGGAATAACGGAAGATGATCCAGAACTAAATGTGTTTCAAAAGAAATTAATGGACTATGGGTTAATAACTGGAAAAAAGCTAATTCTAAAATTTTGGAAGAAGGCTCCAATACCAACTATAAATATGTGGATTTCAAATATGTTTGAAACATTACACCTAGAAGAGATAAGACTCCTCCTAGCAGGTAAACCAGATCACTTCCACCTGACGTGGTCTGCATTTATAGAATTATTACAAACATAGGGTGCAAAAGTACTTTAAAAAAAATAAAAAATTGAGGTCAGGTAAGGGGGGATGATAGTTGAAGAGTTGGTATGTCCTATTTACGTGATGCTCAAAAAAAAAACATTTGTTTCTCTTTTTTTCTCTTTCTCTTTTCTTTTCTTAGGGCCTATTTCTTAACTCTTTTTCTTTTTGTTTTTAATTTCGCTCTTATAGGGTCTTCGTCCTTTTTTGTTGCTACATTTTCTACACTTTTCTACACTTGCACTTTTTCCTTCACTTTCTTCTCTCTTTCAATCTTTTCTTTTTCTAGTGTAAAAAAATAAATAAAGGGAGTACATTAATTGTAAGAAGATACAAATGACGAGTATTAATGTATGTGGTTGTAATGTAATGTACTTCTAATAAATAAATTAAAAAATAAAAATAAAAAAAAATAAAAAAAAAAAACTCATTGAATCTTTGAATCTATGCTGTCTATCGAGTACTTGGCAAATAGAGCTGGATGGGGCATCTTGGTTGGCATGGATTAATTGGGTCGAAGGGCCTGTTTCCGTGCTGGCATGACTCCATGACTACTCACTTGCACTAATACTGTACTAATCCCATTTATTCTCCTCACATTCAAATCAACCCCCCAGTTTATTACTCTTAATTATACATTATGGGTAATTTACAGCAGCCAATTAATCTGCCAACTCACACATCATTGGGATGTGAGAGGGAACTGGAACACAGATGCACCCTGATATTTTGATCAAATTTTGCATTTCGTGCCTTCATTTTAGATTTGTTGCTCCTGCAACTTTTTGTTTTTTCAAACCCTGTTGTTCAGAAACTGATTTCCAATTATCTTTCAAAGATCAGTTGTTTATCAACATGAGGACCAAAGTTGTGCCAATGAAAGTCAATGAACCTATTATGAGACTGAGAAACAAGAATAAAACTGTTAGAGACATTAGCCAAACCTTAGGCTTACCAAAATCAACTGTTTGGAACATCATAAGAAGAAAGAGCGCACTAGTGAGTTTACTAATTGCAAAGAGACTGGCAGGTCAAGGAAGACCTCCACAGCTGATGACAGAAGAATTCTCTCTATAATAATGAGAAATCCCCATACACCTGTCCGACAGATCAGAAACACTCTTCAGGAGTCAGGTGTGGATTTGTCAGTGACCGCTGTCCGCAGAAGACTTTATGAACAGAAATAAAGAGGCTACATTGCAAGATGCAAAACACTGGTTTGCCACAAAAATAAGATGACCAGTACTCAAAAGAGCAACCACAGTTCTGGAAAAAGGTCTTGTGGACAGATGAGATGAAGATTAACTTATATCAGAGTGATGGCAAGAGCAAAGTATGGAGGAGAGAAGGAACTGCCCAAGATCCAAGGCATACCACCTCATCTGTGAAACATGGTGGTGGGGGTGTTATGGCCTGGGCATGTATGGCTGCTGAAGGTACAGGCTCACTTACCTTCATTGATGCTACAACTGCTGATAGTAGTAGCATAATGAATTCTGAAGTGTATAGACACGATCCTATTTGCTCAAGTTCAAACAAATGCCTCAAAACTCATTGGCCGGCAGTTCATTCTGCAACAAGACAATGATCCCAAACATACTGCTAAAGCAACAAAGGAGTTTTTCAAAGCTAAAAAATGGTCAATTCTTGAGTAGCCAAGTCAATCACACGATCTGAACCCAATTGAACATGCCTTTTATATGCTGAAGAGAAAACTGAAGGGGACTAGCGCCCAAAACAAGCATAAGCTAAAGATGGCTGCAATACAGGCCTGGCAAAGCATCATCAGAGAAGACACCCAGCAACTGGTGATGTCCATGAATTGCAGACTTCAATACTAAACATGTCTTCTTTCATTTACATCACAATGCCGTGTCCCGAACATTATGGTGCCCTGAAATGGGGGGGAATGATGTATAAACACTGCTGTAATTTCTTCATGGTGAAACCAAAATGTATAAAAATGGCCTTTATTAAAATCTGACAAGGTGCACTTTAACCACATGTGATTTTTTCTATTACAAATCTCAAATTGTGGAGTACAGAGGCAAATAAATAAATGATGGGTCTTTGTCCCAAACATTATGGAGGGTACTGTAGGTCATAAATACATTCCAAAATGCAACGATAATTGAAGTCAGATACTTTTTTAAAACATTTTGATACCTCAAGATAAAATCTTGAAAAATTACTAATTTGTGGTTTATATACACAATTCTTTTCAAAGATAGACACAAAGTAACTAAGCTGGTCAGCAAGCATCTTTGGACAAAAAGGATAGGTGCCGTTTCGGGTCAGGTCCCTTCTTCAGTTTAACTTTGGTATAAGCCAGCATCTGCAGTTCTTTGTTTCTGCAATTATTTCCAGTTCAATATCACCAGACACTCCTATGGCCAGTTATTTATCAACTGGTATTTAGTTGTACAATTACAAGGTCCCATACAGTGTGTACTGAATTTTGTGATCTTACATGACAAGGCAAACTAATGCATGAACTAGTGAGATGTAACCAGATATGAACCAATAATGTGGGTTACTTAACATGGAATGCATGGATAAGAATAAAAACATATATTATAAAAGCAACCTTAATGTACCGATATATCCTTTATCAATTGCCATTATCAATCAAAATTTGGCACATAAGGACATGCTAGGGTACACAACCAAAGGCTTGATAGGTTTTGAACAGTATCTTATAATTATGGAGAGCAGTGGCTAGCAATGTTACAAAATTTTGAGATTTAAAAAATAAAGTCTGCAATTTATCCCATCAGATAAAGCATAAAAAGAAGTTTAATTTGACACCTAATTCACTTTCATATCTTCAGTATTAAAAAAAGTTATGGCCATTTTCATACTCGGAAATTAGCATCTTGTTCCCTATTGCTTTTCCATTGACTTAACACAAAAGCTGTGATCGAGGACAGTCAAAAGCCCATGACTTTCTTAAAAATTAAGAGAACTGAAAGAAATGTTCAGTTATTATAGATTGAAGCATTCTGAAACAAATATGAAACATTCTTACTTAGAAGACATGAAATTAAAGCATATAATTAGTTAGTTACCTAATTGTAGTTAATTACAAAATTCAATTACTAGATCTAAACATCTATCAATTTCTTAAGAATAGATTAACATTTTTAAATAGCCTGTGTCCAAATAACATTCACACAAGAATTCACAATATAACATAATTTTTAAATCTCATTGTCATGGATTTACAGGCCAAATGGAAGGAATTGAATGTTTAATACCTGTAAATTAATGGGCATTTAAATCATTTTGCGAGTGAGGATTTCTGGAACGCGATCATTTGGAACGTTGATTTGCGGTGAATTTAACCCCGTATCGGCATGAAAAATTCTGCCGTTAGTTCGGGGAAAAGAATCACCGTTTCGCATTTAAAAATATGAATTAAAGGCTTCTTAAGAAGCACTTTTATACATTAAAATAAACCACTTTCGTTTACCTGTCCCGTGTGTGAAATCCGTCCCCGTTGTCGGCGTTGACGGCTTTCGAAGCTGATTTTAAAATAACTCCAGCACTGACATTGTCGATTTAATTAAAATAAAAAATACACAAAACGCCCCTAGGAACGATTTTTCAGCAAACGCTTGTACTCCAACGAAATATAATACAGGACAAGGTAGGAGAAACCCGCGTTTTAACCCAGCCCCCCCTTAAAGGCGCCAAAATCTCGCACACGGCCAGTGGCAGAATTGCAGCGCCGCTGAAGGTAAGTATTGTAACATACCTACAGTGGCAAGGGAATTCCAGAGCATAAGGAAATGTCGACCAAAGACAAAATTACCCAATGATCATGCAATGGAAATTGAGAAAGTTGGAGAGGTCAGAATTTGAAGAGTACAATTACCTTGGCGTGGTACAGGGGAGCAATGCTTACAGAAGTATTAGGCATGGAATCATGAAGAAGGATTTGGACAACAACAATTAGAACATTTAAAATTGAGGGATTGCTTAACTAGGAACACTGTAAAAGCCCTGTCCCACTGTACGAGTTCATTCAAGAGCTCTCCCGAGTTTAAAAAAAAAATCAAACTCGTGGTAAGCACATAGCATGTACGTAGCGGGTACGTCGGTGCTCGGGGACGTCTCTTAGCGGCTCGTAACGCTAACGGCAGGTACTCGGGAAACACGGTAAGCTCGGGAAGATTCGTGAAGATTTTTCAACATGTTGAAAAATGTCCACGAGAGACCCGAGTATCTAAGAGCGGCCATTACCATAAATCTCCGAGTTCGAATCAGGGCAAACTCGGGAGAACTCTTGAATGAACTCGTACTGTGGGACAGGGCTTTAAATCAGCCAACAGCAAAGTAATGATTGGTATCAAGGAGTGCAAGTTGGATACAAGCATGCAACATTTTGAATGATCTCAAATAAATTGAAGTTAAACAAAAGAGGATGACCAGGAATTCTTTGGAACAATCAAGTTTGAAGATAACAAAGGTACAGATAATGGTTTCTGCAAAAATGACCAAAAGCACGAGCCAATGTTAAAAAAGGAAATCATCAGTTTTGGGTGATGTGAATACGTGGTTCATCATGAATGAACAGGTTCATCATGAATGAACAGGAATGCCAGTCCCTGTAATTTCCTCCGGCACCAAGTTTTGAATGCATGCAATTATCACTAAAACTCCTGTAGAAATGCACTTCAAAAGATACATGAACAAAATTTTTCTTGGAATTTGTTTTCCTCCTTTTCGTTACAAAATCCTTCATCCAAGAATGATTAAACTTTTAAATTATCTTTGTCGTTTTTAAATCTCTCTCATGTCCCACGCCTTCTTTCGTGAATGCTACCAACGTTCTCCAGCCCTACAATCATCAGATTTCTGCACTCCTCCAATTCTGAACACTCCAGAGTCGGATCACTCTAAATTAGGTTCATATCTTCAGCTGTCAAATCCAAAATGAAATTTCCTCCTCAAACCCCTATACCCCCGAACCATTCTTCCTTTCTTTAAGATGATCCTCTTTCTTTAGTCACCTGTCATTTTCACAAGACTGCCCAGTGGCACAGCTGTAGTTTGCTGCCTTACAGCACCAGAAACCCCAGGATTGATTCTGACTATGGGTGCTGTCTGTACGTTGTTTCTATGCTCTCCATGTGACCAGGGAGGTTTTCTCTGCTTGCTCTGGTTTCCTCCCACATTCCAAAGACGTGCAGGTTTGTAGGTTAATTAGCTTCTGGAAATTGCCCCCAGTGTGGAGGATAGAACTAATGTACGGATGTTCATCGGTCAGCATGGATTCAGTGGGCCAAAAGGCCTGTTTCCATGCTGTATCTCTAAACTAAAATCGAAATCAACGAGCAGAAGAATATAGGAACAGGGGTAGGCCACCTGGCCCACAATTCCATGTTATCATGGCTGATCCATCCGAGCCTCAGCTCCTTCTCTGGGCCAACTAAGCATCAAAAGTATAATAATGAGCTTTGCCTGTGTGCAATTAAAAATGTCACTGAAGTATTCTATCATGGCATGTTTTTGAGAAATGAATAATTAACTTTATCAATAAGATGTACTAACCTATCCAAACTTTGGTATAAATCACTGGAAATTAGATTGAAATGTCAACATTTTGGGTGTTCTGAATATCGTAGCTGATATAATTCCAGAATGTTGGCACTTGCAGGAAGAAAAAGATTCCAAACAATGTTTCTCAATAAATCCCCAAGATTCCTTTATACTGTGACAAATTTGCTAAATTGCTAGTTAGCAGCATTATGAAAAGGTGTCTGTTTCCTAACAAATACTATAAATAATGCTAGCCTTCGATCAGAAATGGATGATTTATCTTGAAATATAAATCTCAACACATGTATACACCCCTACATTGATTGCACACCAATTTTACAGTATATAAAACAGTTTACAAAACCTATTATAGATAAGAATAAACAGCATACAATTACATTTTACTAATGACAATACTAATTACCCAGATAGAAATGCTCACAATTGTTTTAGTAAATTTAAGTGATTTTTAGATGTCCAATTATCTTGTGTTTGAGAAAACAAAATGGTGCTAAACATTTTGATGAAAGGTAGGTTATTACTACTGTCATTGTACTGTCAGTTCATACACTTCATTGAGCTGTTTAGTGTTTACTAATTGATTATTAAACAAATAGGACTTTTCTTTAATTCCACTTATTCTGTGGAATACAATTATATTCGTCATCGTCCCCACCACCACCATCACCATCACCCCAGGGTGCAACCTTTCTCTTTTCAATTTACAAGCTTCATTTACAGATCTTTCCCAATTGTCCATTGCAAATTATAGATCATTACAAAGTCATCAACTAATCATTATGCTAAGATTTCAAAACTGGATTTTGACACACACCCGAGAGAAATATTACATTGGCGACATACGCCAAAATGAAAAGCCAAGGAAAGTGTAAGATGATCTGAAAGAGAAAAGAGAAAGTGAGAAAAGAGAAAAAGAGAAAGAGAAAAAGTGAAAGAGAGAGAGAGGGGGGGGGGGGAGGGACGGGGAGAGGGGGAGAGGGAGACGCTAAACACTTTAATTAAGTAGACATCTGGATATGAAGTTATAATTTTCAACCACCACACATCTCAGAGACTCACTAAGCTGCTGGCAATCTATGTGATTGGAATTAAAAGTATGATGAAAGGCTGATGGTAAAACTTGGTACAAAACTATGTCAGAGAGCTGTAATTGACTTGTGCAATGTTGTTATGACCCATTCCCTGTTCACTTAGCAGGTCGAGATAGCCTGGATGTGTACAATGTTATTGTGCTACTTACTTTCCTAAACTTCAGATCAATTTGCCCAGGTATTATCAGCAAGTAAAAAGTAAATGATTTGCATTTCTATAGCTACTTTAACAACCTTGGGATGTCCCCAAAGCACATTACAGCCACTGAAGTAGATTTGAAGCACATTTACTATTGTAATGGAGGAAATATGGCAGCTAATCTGAACACAATGATCTCGTACACTCAGCAATTCAATAATGAGCAGATATTGGCAGAGGGATGCGATCCAATGCAGGACTGAGGCAGGCAAGAGGCTGAAAGTCGGCATGGAAGGTGATGAAAGAAAGTTCAGTGGACAGGAGCACAGCAAGGATCGAGGAAGGACTGTTGGATTGAATTGCATTTATTTGAAATGCGAGATGTGGATGAGCTCAGGGCATGGATAGGTGTGCACGATTGGGGCTTTGTAGCCATTACGGAAACCTGGCTGAGAAAGGGACAGGAATGGCAGCCTAATGTTCTACACACAAGATAGAGGCGGGGGTAAAAAAGGAGGGGGTTGTGCTTTATTGATTAAGAAGAATGGTGTAGCAGTAGTTGGAGATGACATTACTTATGGTTCATCCAGTGAGCTGAGGAATAAAAAAGGGATAATCATCTTGTTGAGAGTGTACTTCAGAAACATCGCCCATAAATAGTCAACCTGGAGTTAGAAAAACAAATATGCCAGGTGATTGCAAGCAACTGCAAGACTAATAAGGGTTGTCATACTAGTATTTTAACTTTTCCAATATAGACTGGGACTGCCATAGTTTCACGGGCTTAGACGGGGTGGAATTTGTCAAATGTGTTGAAAAGCTTCCTCAAGCAATATCTAGAGGCCCTACAAGGGAGAGGCAAAGCTTCATCTACTCTTAGGAAACTGGGAAGGCAAGTAACTGAAGTGTCCACGGGCAAGCCTTTAGGGATCAGTAACCATAGTACTATTCATTTAAAAATAGTGATGGATAAAGACAACCTGGATGGTGAAAGAAATTGAGGCTTTGGTCAGGAAAAAGGAAGCATGGAACAGCTATAGGCAGCTGGGATCGAGTTTATCCCTGGAGGAGATTTTGGAACTGAGGAGCATACTTAAGAAGGAAATCAGGGTGGCAAAAGGGGGGCAGGGGATATCTCTTGCAGATAACACAAAAAGGGGACAGGAGATACTGTAGCTCTGGCAGGTAATATTAAGGGATAGCCAAGGAATAGTGCCAAAACATGGCGGCGCCTGCTTGTGAAAAATATTCAAAAAGATTTCACTGTGCAATTAGACATCTGACAAAGAAACCACAATTGAACCATTGAACCATGATGACATTTGATTGATAAGGTCAGAGTCAGAAAAGATGAGACAGAGATATTTAAGGAAGGACTTCCCGAGAAAAAGACGGTGGCAACTGAGATGGGGCAAGAGGTTCGGGAGTGGTGAGGGGGAGTAGGAAGTCAAGTTGGATGTAGCGACAAGTAGTAAGTTGGTTAATTCGTTTCTCTTTCCACAGATGATGCTTGATTGGAAGCACTTTCTGTTTTTAATATGCAGCAGCAATTTGAGTTGCAATATGAACTGTTGTGTTGGAGCTCAGTGAGAGGAAAGGAAAGTACATCAACAATGTTCCTGTTAATGCAAGGATAGACATGCATTTATCTCCATAAAGTTATAGGTAGTCACAAAGTGGGGAGGAGGCTTCTCAGCCGTTCGTTTCTGTGCCGACTCCTGGTAGATTAGAGTTCTACCTGGTTCTAAAATTAAAACCTAATGCAAATCCAACCTGAACAATACCAATTCAAACCAGGCCTCCAGAAGGGGCTCGACGCAAAATATCACCCATTCCTTCTCTCCAGAGATGCTGCGTTACTCCAGCTGAGTTACTCCAGCTGTTTGTGTATGGTCAATTCAAACTCAAGCCATACCAAAACTGAGTTAAACTTAGAAACATAGAAAATAGGTGCTAAAGTAGGCCATTCGGGCCTTTGAGTCAGCACTGCCATTCAATATGATCGTGGCAGATCATCCAAAATCAGTACCCCATTCCTGCTTTCTCCCCGTATCTCTTGATTCCGTTAGCCCCAAGAGCTAAATTTCTCTTGAATACATCCAGTGAAATGGCCTCCACTGCCTTCTGTGGCAGAAAATTCCAGAGATTCACAACTCTCTGGGTGAAAACGATTTTCCTCATTTCAATCCTAAATGGCATACCGCTTGTTCTTAAACTGTAACCCCTGGTTCTGGACTCCTCCACATCGGGGAAATTTTTCCTGCATCTAGCCTGCCCATTCCCTTAAGAATTTTGTATGTTTCTATAAGATGCCCTCTCATCCTTCTAAATGCCAGTGAATATAAGCCCAGTCGATCCATTATTTAATCATATGTCAGTCCCACCATCCCGGGAATTAACCTGGTGAACCTTCGCTGCACTCTCTAAATAGCAAGAATGTCCTTCCTCAAATTAGACCAAAACTGGACACAATACTTCAGGTGTGGTCTCACCAGGGCCCTGTGCAACTGCAATAGCACCTCCTTGCTCCTTTACTCAAATCCTCTCACTGGGAAGGCCAACATGTCATCTGCTTTTTTCACTGCCTGTCATACCTGTATGTTTACTTTCAGTGACTGATGTACAAGGACACCCACGTCTCGTTGCACCTCCCCTTTTCCTAATATGACACCATTCGATAATAATCTTCCGCCTTGTTCTTACCATCAATAGCCTTGCATTTATCCACATTATACTGCAGTTAGGCCAAGGATTTAATTGTTTTAGAACTCAGCCTGGAACCCAACACATATAGTCAGATCCTGTTCTGCTTGAGCTGAGCAAGCCAGGTTCTGGATGAAGTACTAAGCCTGTTATTGCATTTATTTATAAAGAACCAGCCTGGCTTGAGCCAGAGGACATAATGTTGATACACATGCCCTTCCAATATAGCCAGATCCTGTGCAGCTCAGTTTGAATAGCCAGCCAAATTGTAGAAAAGTCCAGTCGTACCTCTTTCCCCATGGTCCTGCCTAATCTAAAAAGTGTAAACATTCTGGGGAACAATAAAAAGAGATTGATAATCCTCAGCACGACATTAGTGGGGGCCTGGGGGGAGATGAGTTGGGTGCAAAAGGAAAGACGAATAGAATAATCTATTATCTCACTTTTACTTTAATCAGGATATTTTGAGACAACAACCTGCTGATAGAGAAACCATTTCTCCCGCTGGTCTGGAGGTAACTGAATTTTTTATGAAGAGAACTTTTTAAATAATTCATATTTCTTATTATACCTTTTCAATTTAGGAAGACAAGAGCTGTTACCAGTTTAGGGCAAGAGTACTGAACTAATAATGAACACTTCAGTTGTACTCTACACACTTTGTACCACTTAATGAAATGCAATCTTCTCATTTCAGTATTGCTAAGTCTTGTCAGTGTACGCAAGTAATGATAAACTTATCAAAGTGCCAAGAAGGATCAGCACTCAAAACAAGAAAATGAAAATTATGCAACATAGGAAAATATAAATGACATGTATTCAGATATTGGATTACATACAGGGTCATTACTGACCCGTGCCTTAATTCTCACTGTATATACCTTGCACAAATTACTTCATGCAGCATACTTGGTTGCTCCCTGCTCGAGAGTCATGCCCTGTGGAAAAATATGCTGAAGTGCTAATGATGACTCCACATCTTGCCAAAGATGAGTGCGTACACAACTGAGTGCACAGTTATGCTGTGAGAGGCAGGACACAGTCATCTGCAAATAATGCAAGAGCTGTAATCAATAAATAGCCAGTTCACTCCTCAGCACTAGCGAAGGCAAGCAGCTACTGTGTTCACCCAAATCTGTGACAAGATGGTCGCATCACACTATAAATTATAAAAACAACAACAACCTGCATTTACCTTTAATGCAGTAAAACACCCTAAGAACACCAAAACAAACTTTGACAAAGAGTTGCATAAGGGCTAATTGGTGCAGGTGATCAAAAGCTTGCTCAAAAGGGTAGATTTTATAAAATGCTTTGAAAAAGGAGAGAGCTGTAAAGAAACAGAGAGAGGCTTGGGCAGAATTTCAACCTTTGGGATCAAGACTGCTAAGGCAATAGCCAGTGTGGAGGAATAAAAATAGAAGAGAGCATGAAGACAGAATGGGACAAGTGGGTTTTGTCCTCTCCACCGGTGACACATATATGCCATTTGGCACTTACAATGAACAGCTCTGCGTACTTGCTACAGTCTTGTCAAATCTGTTTTCATGCGTCCTGAGCCATACAAGGGGACTGCATTTGAGATTCAGGCTGAATGGTTCGTTCTTTGACCTACTGGAGTCTGAAGGCAAAGACCAGAACGCTTGAGAAACTGATCTTAAAGGCATTATTTGCAGATGACTGCACCCTCATGGCACTTTTAGAGTTTAACCTTCAAGTCATTGTTAACAAGTTTGCCAAAGCCTCACGACTCTTCAATTTCAACAAGTCCAAGGTGTTGTGCCAACGTACTTCAGGCTGTGCTGCATACCCTTTCACATAAGCATTGTTGGCACTAAGTTGAAGGCAATCGATCAGTTCAAGTACCAGAGAAGCGTCAAGTCTCAGATGGCTCTCTCGACATGGAAATAGCGACTCAAATCAGCAAGGTCAATCAGTCACTTGGGCATCTGCGTCTTGTGTGATGAAGCTCTCAACCGAGATCAAAGTGTACAAATCGTACTCCCAAGTCTTTTGTCTTTTGTATAGCTGTGAGACATGGACACATAACAGGAAACATATCAAATAGATCGACAGTTTCCACATAAGATCTCTGAGGTCACTTATATACATGGCAAGGTGACATAGAAACATAGAAAATAGGTGCAGGAGTAGGCCATTCGGCCCTTCGAGCCTGCACCGCCATTCAGTATGATCATGGCTGATCATCCAACTCAGTATCCTGTACCTGCCTTCTCTCCATACCTCCTGATCCCTTTAGCCATAAGGACCACATCTAACTCCCTCTTAAATATAGCCAATGAACTGGCCTCCACTACCTTCTGTGGCAGAGAATTCCACAGATTCACCACTCTCTGTGTGAAAAATGATTTTCTCATCTCGGTCCTAAAAGACTTCCCCCTTATCCTTAAACTGTGACCCCTTGTTCTGGACTTCCCCAACATCGGGAACAATCGTCCTGCATCTAGCCTGTCCAACCCCTTAAGAATCTTGTAAGTTTCTATAAGACCCCCCCTCAATCTTCTAAATTCTAGCAAGTACAAGCCGAGTCTATCCAGTCTTTCTTCATATGAAAGTCCTGCCATCCCAGGAATCAGTCTGGTGAACCTTCTCTGTACTCCCTCTATGGCAAGAATGTCTTTCCTCAGATTTGGTGACCAAAACTGTACACAATACTCCAGGTGTGGCCTCACCAAGACCCTGTACAACTGCAGTAGACCCTCCCTGCTCTTATACTCAAATCCTTTTGCTATGAATGCTAACATACCATTCGCTTTCTTCACTGCCTGCTGCACCTGCATGCCTACTTTCAATGACTGGTGTACCATGACACCCAGATCTCGTTGCATCTCCCCTTTTCCTAATAGGCCACCATTCGAATAGTCTACTTTCCTGTTTTTGCCACCAAAGTGGATAACCTCACATTTATCCACATTATACTACATCTGCCATGCATTTGCCCACTCACCCAACCTATCCAAGTCACCTTGCAGCCTCCTAGCATCCTCCTCACAGCTAACACTGCCCCCCAGCTTCGTGTCATCCGCAAACTTGGAGATGTTGCATTCAATTCCCTCATCCAGTCCATAAATATATATTGTAAATAGCTGGGGTCCCAGCACTGAGCCTTGCGGTACTCCACTAGTCACTGCCTGCCATTCTGAAAAGGACCCGTTTACTCCTACTCTTTGCTTCCTGTCTGCCAGCCAGTTCTCTATCCACATCAATACTGAACCCCCAATACCTTGTGCTTTAAGTTTGCATACTAATCTCTTATGTGGGCCCTTGTCGAAAGCCTTCTGAAAGTCCAGATATAACACATCCACTGGTTCTCCCTTATCCACTCTATTAGTTACATCCTCGAAAAATTCTATAAGATTCGTCAGACATGATTTACCTTTCATAAATCCATGTTGACTTTGTCCAATGATTTCACCACTTTCCAAATGTGCTGCTATCCCATCTTTAATAACTGACTAGCATTTTCCCCACTACCGATGTTAGACTAACTGGTCTGTAATTCCCAGTTTTCTCCCTCCCTACCTTTTTAAAAGGTGGGGTTACATTAGCTACCCTCCAATCCTCAGGAACTACTCCAGAATCTAAAGAGTTCTGAAAAATTATCACTAATGCATCCACTATTTCTGGGGCTACTTCTTTAAGTACTCTGGGACAAAGTAACTTAAGTGACAAAGCTGGAAGTTCTGGACTGGGCCAGCCTGACATCAAGGCATGATTCTGAGGACTTAGTTACACTGGGCAGAACATGTAATCCATTTGGACAGCTCTTGTCTGCCACACCATCTCCTTACAGAGACTTGCACAGGGCCACCAGAACCAGGGGTGTTCAAGAAATCAGCACAAGGATTGTATCAAAGATAGCTTCAAATCCAATGACATTCCTGCAAGAGAGCAGGAGACTTTTGCCCGGGACAGAACAGCTGGTGTGCTTTGACTAAAAGGGCCTGTATCAAATTTAAGCTAGCCGAAGGGACCAAGTCCTGCCTGCCAGCATTCTGGCAGGCAGGTTTGCCACTGCTACACGGGTGGTTTTAAACTGAGTAAGGGTGGTGGGGTGTCAAATGGGATAGTCGAGGATGGAGTTAAAGGGAAAGAGAGTAAAGGGATGGTTAATGACTCCAGAATTAACGGGAAAGGAAGCTCACAAAGGGATAAGAGAGTATGGCCAAGTGTAATAGGGATCGATGTGAAAGGTGAGATGCGTAAGGAATTAAAAGTATTGTATATGAATGCGCGAAGTATAAGAAGTAAAGTAGATGAGCTTGAGGCTCAGTTAGAGGTTGGTAGATGTGACATTGTGGGGATTGCTGAGACGTGGCTGCAGGAGGATCGGGCCTGGGAACTTAATATTCAGTGTTATACATCCTATAGAAGGGACAGGCAGGTGGGCAGAGGAGGGGGGTAGCTCTGCTGGTGAGGGATGGAATTCAGTCCCTTGCAAGGGAAGACATAGGGACTGACGAGATAGACTCACTGTGGATTGAGTTGAGGAATTGTAAAGGCAAGAAGACACTAATTGGTGTTATTTACAGACCCCCAAATAGTAACCCGGATGTAGGGTGTAAGTTGCAGCAGGAGTTAACAAAGGTAATGCCACTGTGGTGATGGGGGATTTCAATATGCAGGTAGACTGGGAAAATCAGGTTGCTTCAGGACCCCAAGAAAGAGAGTTTGTAGAATGCCTCCGAGATGGATTCTTAGAGCAGCTTGTAATGGAGCCGACCAGAGAAAAGGCAATTCTGGATTTAGTGTTGTCCAATGAACCAGATATGATAAGAGAACTTGAGGTAAAGGAACCACTTGGAGGTAGTGATCAGAATATGATTAGTTTTAATCTGCAATTTGAGAAGGAGAACGTTAAATCAGAAGTGGCAGTGATGCAGTTGAACAAAGGGGACTATGAAGGCATGAGAGGGGAGCTGGCCAAAGTAGACTGGAAAGGGATCCTAGCAGGAATGATGGTGGAACAGCAATGGCAGGAATTTCTAGGCATAATCCGGAAGACGCAGGATCATTTCATTCCAAAAAGGAAGAAAGATTCTAAGGGGAGTAGGAGGCAACCGTGGCTGACAAGGGAAGTTAGGGATAGAATAAAACTAAAAGAAAAGATGTATAACACAGCAAAGAGTAGCCGGAAGCCAGAGGATTGGGAAACTTTCATAGGACAACAGAAGGAAACAAAACGGGCAATACGGGCTGAAAAGATGAAGTACGAAGGGAAGCTGGCCTGGAATATAAAGAAGGACAGTAAAAGCTTCTTTAGATATGTTAAGGGAAAAAGAGTAGCAAAGTCAAATGTGAGTCCCTTGAAGGCAGACACGGTTTAAATTATTATGGGCAACAAGGAAATGGCAGAAGAGTTGAATAGGTACTTCGGATCTGTCTTCACTAAGGAAGACACAAACAATCTCCCAGATGTACTGGAGGACAGAGGATCTAAGGGGATAGAGGAACTGAAAGAAATTTTCATTCGGCGAGAAATAGTATTGGGTAGGCTAATGGGACTGAAGAATGATAAATCCCCTGGGCCTGATGGTCTGCATCCCAGGGTCCTCAGGGAGGTGGCTCCAGAAATAGTGGACGCATTGGTGATCATTTTCCAATGTTCAATAGATTCAGGATCAGTTCCTGTGGATTGGAGAATAGCTAATGTTATCCCACTTTTCAAGAAAGGAGCGAGAGAGAAAACGGGGAATTACAGACCAGTTAGCCTGACTTCGGTGGTGGGAAAGATGCTGGAGTCAATTATTAAAGAGGTAATAATGGGGCATTTGGATAGCAGTAAAAGGATTAGTCCAAGTCAACATGGATTTATGAAAGGGAAATCATGGTTGACTAATCTTCTGGAATTTTTTGAGGATGTGACAAGTAAAATGGATGAAGGGTATCTAGTGGATGTAGTGTATCTAACCTTTCAGAAAGCCTTTGATTAGGTCCCGCAAGGGAGACTGGTGACTAAAATTAGAGCACATGGTATTGGGGGTAGGGTGTTGACAAGGATAGAAAATTGGTTGGCAGAGTAGAATTGGTTGGCAGGCAGTGGCGAGTGGAGTGCCGCAAGGCTCGGTGTTGGGGCCGCAACTGTTTACCATATATATTAATGATTTGGAAGAGGGAATTAGGAGCAATACTAGCAAGTTTTCGGATGACACAAAGCTGGGTGGCAGTGATTGAGGCAGTGCAGCGTAGGTTCACGAGATTGATCCCTGGGATGGCGGGACTGTCATATGAGGAAAGATTGAAAAGACTAGGCTTGTATTCACTGGAGTTTAGAAGGATGAGGGGTTATCTTATAGAAACATATAAAATTATAAAAGGACTGGACAAGTTAGATGCAGGATAAATGTTCCCAATGTTGGGCGAGTCCAGAACCACAGTCTTAGAATAAAGGGGAGGTCATTTAAGATTGAGGTGAGAAAAAACGTTTTCACCTAGAGAGTTGTGAATTTATGGAATTCCCTGCCACAGAGGGCAGTGGAGGCCAAATCACTGGATGGATTTAAGAGAGAGTTAGATAGAGCTCTAGGGGCTAGTGGTGTCAAGGGATATGGGGAGAAGGCAGGCACGGGTTATTGATAGGGGACGATCAGCCATGATAACAATGAATGGCAGTGCTGGCTCGAAGGGCCGAATGGTCTCTTCCTGCACCCATTTTCTATGTTTCTAAGTCACCAGAGCCAGAGAAGGCAAGAAGACCTTAGCATTTGTACCTGCCACAACATATTTTTTCCATGCCCAAGTAAACCCCTCCAAGGCTGGCCTTGCCAGCCACTTTCAGGATCTCCAATGAAGATTGTACAACTGGTATTATCGAACTCAATGGTCAACTAATGACGACTGCCTGATATTTATCCCTCAACCAACATCTCCAAAATATAGCATTGTTTGTGGGAGTCAAAAATTACCTAATTGCTTAAACATTCTTTGGCACATCCTAAAAGGGAAGGTTAAAAAGTCCTTATAGAAAAGCAACATGTCATTTCCTCCGAGTCACAGTCAAAAGGACATAAATCTATTTTAATTCATCTACAAACACTTTATATTCCAGATTATACTTGCGAAGTTTCCCTAAATGTGCCCTGATCTTTAGCTTTACCTTCTTAATCTGAAAGTTCACTCGAGGAAATGACTGCTCTTTGAATGAAGAATTTCAAATTTCAATCCTAAATTAGCTTTTTTACTAGTTTGACCTGCTCCCCCATGGCCTATTCTTAATTATGTTTGTAGCAGGATTCATATTTATTATGATCCTACCTTTTACTATTATATTTGTCATTTAAAGTTATCTTCTGGTCTCCTTCTCCAAAGGCTAAAAAGTTTTGTTTCTCTGAGCATTCTTCATTAGCTCAGACTCTCATATAAGACAAGAGCTTTGTGACATTGACTGGTCTGAATTTGGCACTTCTGTGTCTCAGTGAAAAGAACATTGCAGTTCAGGTATGGTCTGACCATGTAACAGCTTGAAGATGATATCCTCTGACTTGAAATTTCTTTTGTCAGAGTATGATGAACCTGTGGAATTCATTGCCACAGATGGCTGTGGAGGCTAAGTTATTGGGTATTTTTAAGAAGAAGATTGACAGATTCTTGATTAGTAAGGGTGTCAAGGATTATGGGGAGAAGGCAGGAGAATGGGGTTGAGATGGAAAGATAGATCAGCCATGATAGAATGGTGAAGTTGACTCGATGGGCCGAATGGCATAAATCTGCTCCTATGACTTATGAATTCCATTGCTTTGGCAGTATGGTTTGAGACTGCACAAACATCATTCATTGTTACTCCCCATTGATAAGTCATGCTGAGCATTGTCTAATAACCTAGATCTCTTTCAGTTTCATCCTTAATTATCTCAACTGCACTCAGAGCATTTGTGTTATCCATTTTTAATTCTTATATGTGGTACTTAACATTTGGCCTGATTAAGTTTTGTCTGCCATTATTCTACCCATTTACATATTTTGTTCGACTCACTTTACAGTTCTCAAGCTGGCTCAGAATCAACCGGCCGTCTGTCATTTCAAATTTATTGATTTGCCATGATAGACTGAATCCAAAATTCAAAGCACCGTCGTTCTCATACTACTGCTTGTTCATATTCAGCATTCCTCATTTTCCTGCCTCATTCTCACTGCCTTTTCAACCAATTTCCTCAGATATGTGGTCCAAAATTGTTCTCAATACTCCAAATTGCAGTCTGACCAGTGCCTTAGCCTCAGCGTAACATCACTGTTTTTGTATTCTGGAAATAAATGCTAGCATTGCATTTGCCATCCTTACTACCGATTTGACTTGCAAATTAACTATTTGGGAATCCTGCACCAGCACTCCCAGAGCCCTTTGCACCTCTGATTTCTGAATTCTCTCCCCATTTAGAAAATAGTCTACGCCTTTATTCCTACTTTCGAAATCCATGGGGTGGCGCCAGCAGTGGCTGCCTCGCCAACAGTTTGTCTGTCCTTTCCTTCTTTGTGTTTAATAGTATGTGTTCAATGTATGTTTTTAGTGTTCATAGCGGCGGTTGGGGGAAACTTTTCTAATCTCTTACCTGAATGGAGATGCAATTTTCTTCCGTGTCGTATCTCCGTCCGCACTGCGGCCTAACATCGAGGAGTTGCGGCCTTTGATGGAGACCGATTTCGAGAGCTCCACCGCTGGTGCCTACGGGATTTTAACATCCCGGAGCCCGCGATCTCTTTACCTCAGAGCTCCAACCTTGGGTGCTTGCGGACTTATATCATGGAACTCGCGGTCTCTCGTCAGAGACCGACATCGGGAACCAAGCCGCGGGAGTTTTGACCGCCCCGACGTGGGAGTTTTGATCGCCCCAACGTGGGAATTTCAACCGCCGGCTGCGGAAGCTTTGATCGCCCCGACGGATGGTTCGACTGCCCGCGGGAGAATAAAGAAGAAGAAGATGGGCTTTTTTGCCTTCCATCACAGTGAAGAATGTGGGGAATCCGCTATGGTGGATGTTTATGGTAACTTTTATGTATTTGTGTGTCTTGTTGCTTTTTTCTCGTATGGCTTTATGGTAATTCACATATCACTGTACCTTAATTGGTGCAGTGACAATAAAAGACCTTTGAAATGCATGACTCAACAACTTGCTACGCGGTATTCCTTCTGCCGCTTCTCTGCCCACTCTCCTAAACTGCCCAAGTCCTTCTTCAGAGTCCCTGCTTTGTCTACACTACCTGCCCCTCCACCTATCTTCATATCATCTGCAAACTTGGCCACAAAGCCTTCAATCCCCTCATCCAAATCATTGATATATTTTAATAAATTCCAATTTTTTTAATTTATTTATCTTTATCTACTACAGCATGGGAAGCTGACTTCACATCTAAAAACTTGTTTCACGAGACTGGGGAACGTAAGATTTGAGCCCTGCACTTTCCCCAGTGTGGCTTCCGAGGAGCAGCTTAAGGAATAATGATCACATGGAAAGGAAGCCAGAAATTTGTCTATTCAAAGTGTGCATATACCGCTGATGATTGCAAATACTTTTCTGGACAGCAGTCGTATTTCCTCAGCAAATAAAGTAATTAATCTGCCAAAATACAAATCAAAGGGGGAGTGGAAAAAATGGGCCCCAGATCATTGGGAAGAAAAGGCAGTATTTTGCAGAGAGAGAAGCAATAACTCAATTTCCCCTAGAATCTTTCCATTTTTGGGAGACTTGCCAACATCTTTGAGGTCAGTCTTATCAAGGCCACCATGCTGAATGTGATACCATTAGTACAGAATGCTTCACTCTTTCAGGTTGCACAAGTTGCATACAGTTTCCTGATATTAGCTCTTTGTAAAACAAATGAAAATCATTCTTACCAAATAACATCTGGCACAGAAATAGGACATTCTGCCCAACAGATTTTTGTACTCTACTCAAACCTGCCTTCTCCAATAACCTTATATTCTTATATTATTTACATAATGTAAAATTGTTTTATCTCATATGTGCATATCTAATAATTCCTTGAATGCAAGTCTGCTTTTCACTCAATTAGCCCATTTGAGAATCTAGTTGCATCTTCTCAGTCTCTCTCTCTCTCTCTCTCTCTCTCTCTCTCTCTCTCTCTCTCTCTCTCTCTCTCTCTCTATCAAATGAAGTGAAAGTTTAAGAAAAACCTTTGCTTAATTTACTAGAGGCTGTGAGAGAATAAACAAAAATCATCAATTTAAAATATGATCATTGAAGTCCTGACTATATAAAAGAAAACAAAATTTGTTCTTATGTTTTGGGATGTTGAGGGACCAGAGGGCTGATTATCCAGAGTGGGTGTTGATTGCAACCAATGTGTGTTCAAATGATCGCCAGAGTGCTCATGTTTTCTGGAGATATCTGCCTGACCTCATGCATTGGAACATGCTACCCATGCACTAGTACATACGGGCATACTGACACGAGCTCCAGATTTGACCGTTTCCAAACCTCTCTTGATTGGTCTCCCAAAAACGCATCCTAAATGATGCCATCCATTTCCTAACACATATCATGGCTTCTTTTTCATAAGACGTAGGAGCAGATTTAGGCCATTCGGCTCATCAAGTCTGCTCTGTAATTTGATCATGGCTGATCTAATTTTCCCTCTAACCCAATTCTCCTGCTCTCCATAACCTTTGATGCCCTTACAAATCAAGAACCTATCCATCTCTGCTTTAAAAATGCCCAATGACCTGGCCTCCACCACCGTCTGTGCCAATGAATTCCACAGATTCACCACCCTTGGGCAAAATAAATTCCTCCTAGTCTGCACTTTGAAGGTTTACCCCATTATTCTGAGGCTGTGTCCCATGGTCCTAGGCTCTCCCACTACTGAAAACATCCTCTCCACATGCACTCAATCTAGGCCTTTCATTATGTGGTGGGTTTCAATGAGATCCCCCCTCATTCATCTAAACTCCAGCAAGTACAGGCCCAGAGCTATCAAATGCTGATCATACATTAACCCGAGCATCCTCAGGATCATTCTCGTAAATTTCCTTTATAGCCTCTCCAACAACAGCAGAATCCATCCAGCCCCCACCCCTACCCTAAACTACCAGCCCTCATCACACCCACAATTCATCCAGTCCCTCACCCACCCTAATCCACCAGCCCTCTCCCCACCCACAATCCATCCAATCCTCACCCTCACTCCACCTAAAGCCAACCCAACCCCCAAAAATCCCGACCCAGGACTAATCCTACCCTTGTCTACTCAACTCAACCTACACCTCTTTCTTTCTTTTAAATACTTCCTCTGGCTTTGTGGAATTCTCTATCACAGAGAGCAGTCAAAGCCCATATCAGTCAAAGCCCAGTCATTAAATATAATCAATGAGGACTTAGATATTGTCCTTCAGACTAGAGGGATCAAGGGAGATGGGGAGAAAGCTGGAACAGGGTATTGAATTTGAATGGTGGAGTGGGTTCAAAAGGTAACATGAACTACCACTCCTTAAAACAGGAGTCAGTTTGCCCAGCAACCTGACTTATAACAGCATGAAATCCAGGAGACTGTCTGGTCAAGATAAATTAATATCCAGACCAAATTGATCACAGACAATCTAAGTGCAGCCTGAGTCAGAATATTTGTAGCTCTCTCCATGTGTATTCCCATTCCAAAAGTATTTGCAGAATAGCAAAAAGGCTTGCGGCACATATGGTGCTATTGATCAAGAACAAAGAACAAAAAAACAAACCATGCCGACCAGGGTAGAAAACTGAGCTGGACAAAGCGTGAACTTTTTATTAGGACATACAGTGCCCTCCATAATGTTTGGGACAAAGACCCATCACTATTTATTTGCCTCTATAATCCACAATTTGAGATTTGTAATAGAAAAAATCACATATGGTTAAAGTGCATATTGTCAGATTTTATGCTTCACAGGTGTTTGTAATTGCTCAAGGGTGTTTAATTGCCTCCTTAATGCAGGTATAAGAGAGCTCTCAGCACCTAGTCTTTCCTCCAGTATTTCCATCACCTTTGGAAACTTTTATTGCTGTTTATCAACATGAGGACCAAAGTTGTGCCAATGAAAGTCAAAGAAGCCATTACGAGACTGAGAAACAAGACCAAAACTGTGAGAGACATCAGCCATACCTTAGGCTTACCAAAATCAACTGTTTGGAACATCATTAAGAAGAAAGAGAGCACTGTTGAGCTTACTAATCGCAAAGGGACTGGCAGGCCAAGGAAGATCTCTACAGCTGATGACAGTCTCTATAATAAAGAAAAACGCCCAAACACCCGTCTGGCAGATCAGAAACACTATTCAGGCGTCAGGTGTAGATTTGTCAATGACCATTGTCCGCAGTAAAACTTCATGAACAGCAAACCACTGGTTAGCTGCAAAAAATAGGATGGCCAGGTTATAGTTTGTCAAGAGGTACTTAAAAGAGCAACCACAGTTTTGGGAAAAGGTCTTGTGGACAGATGAGACAAAGATTAATTTATATCAGAGTGATGGCAAGAGCAAACTATGGAGGAGAGAAGGAACTGCCCTAGATTCAATGCATACCACCTCATCTGTGAAACACGGCGGTGGGGGTGTTATGCCCTGGGCATGTATGGCTGCTGAAGGTAATGTCTCACTTATCGTCATTGATGATACAACTGCTGATGGTAGTAGCATAATGAATTCTGAAGTGTATAGACCCATCCTATCTGCTCAAGTTCAAACAAATGCCTAAAAATCGCATTCTACAGCAAGACAATGATCCCAAACATACTGCTAAAGCGACAAAAGAATTTTTCAAAACTAAAAAATGGTAAATTCTTGAGTGGCCAAGTCAATCACCCGATCTGAACCCAATGAACATGCCATTTATATGCTGAAGAGAAAACTAGCCCCCAAAACAAGCATAAGCTAAAGATGGCTGCAATACAGGCCTGGCAGAGCATCACCAGAGAAGACTCTCAGCAACTAGTGATGTCCATGAATCTCAGACTTCACGCAGTCATTGCATGCAAAGGATTTGCAGCAAAATACTAAACATGACAACTTTCATTTACATGACATTGCTGTGTCCCAAACATTATGATGCCCTGAAATGGAGGGACTATGTATAAACACTGCTGTAATTTCTACATGGTGAAACTACAATGTATAAAAATAGCCTTTATTAAAATCTGACAATGTGCACTTTAACATCATGTGATTTTTTTTTCTCTATTACAAATTTCAAATTGTGGAGTACAGAGGGAAATAAATAAATGATGGGTCTTTGTTCCAAACATTATGGAGGGCACTGACCTGATTGCCCCTAAACATAGAAACATAGAAACATAGAAAATAGGTGCAGGAGGAGGCCATTCGGCCCTTCGAGCCAGCACCACCATTCATTGTGATCATGGCTGATCGTCCCCTATCAATAACCCATGCCTGCCTTCTCCCCATATCCCTTGACTCCACTAGCCCCTAGAGCTCTATCTAACTCTCTCTTAAATCCATCCAGTGATTTGGCCTCCACTGCCCTCTGTGGCAGGGAATTCCATAAATTCACAACTCTCTGGGTGAAAACGTTTTTTCTCACCACAGCCTTAAATGATCTCCCCTTTATTCTAAGACTGTGGCCCCTGGTTCTGGCCTCGCCCAACATTGGGAACATTTTTCCTGCATCTAACTTGTCCAGTCTTTTTATAATTGTATATGTTTCTATAAGATCCCCCCTCTTCTTTCTAAACTCCAGTGAATACAAGCCTAGTCTTTTCAATCTTTCCTCATATGACAGTCCCGCCATCCCAGGGATCAATCTCGTGAACCTATGCTGCACTGCCTCAATCACAAGGATGTCCTTCCTCAAATTAGGAGACCAAAACTGTACACAATACTCCAGATGTGGTCTCACCAGAGCCCTATACAACTGCAGAAGAACTTCTTTACTCCTATACTGAAATCCTCTTGTTATGAAGGCTAACATTCCATTAGCTTTCTTCACTGCCTGCTGTACCTGTAAGCTAACTTTCAGTGACCGGTGTACAAGGACGTCCAGGTCTCACTGCACCTCCCCCTTACCTAACCTAACCCCATTGAGATAATAATCTGCCCCCTTGTTTTTGCCGCCAAAGTGGATAACCTCACATTTATCTATATTATACTGCATCTGCCACGCATCTGCCCACTCACTCAACCTGTCCAGGTCACCCTGCAACCTCCTAACATCCTCTTCACAGTTCACACTGCCACCCAGCTTTGTGTCATCCGCAAATTTGCTAGTGTTGCTCCTAATTCCCTCTTCCAAATCATTAATATATATGGTAAACAGTTGCGGCCCCAAACCTGACACATATAGTAGGCTTGCATGGAAACTGGGTCTGCTGGTCAGGTTCCACTGGCTATCTTTTGGTAGCTACAGAGAACCATGAGAAATACATGAACGAAAGATACCAAAACCATCTTTCTACCAAAAACACAGCTAACTTTATTATTCTAGTTTCCTGTGTATAAGAATTTAAGTAAAAGGATCATGAGAGCATGAAAGCAGAATGCCAGCATTGAAAAAACTGGGGTGACTTTATTGGGGTGATGCCACAGTGAAATAAAGTCACCCCAAAGCCATTTTGAATAAATTACAGATGGAGTTCTCTTTGCAGTGTGTTTGTGGTTCTAGTAGGTGATCAAGGCAAAGCATTGTGGATGTTCATGTGGGATAGGGTGAAGTGCTGGATGAATTCCCATTTTCAATTTGGAATCAATACACAATAATTCACATCATCAATTATAATTTGTTGTACAATATATAACATAATTGCACAGAGCAATATCCAATTTTTTTTTTAATGTCCTTGCCAAGTACATACCTCAAGTGAATACTGAAGCATAACTGGCATTTTAAAAAGGCTCACTAGTTCTTACTGATAATCTGATGACTTGCATTAACACAAGTTAATATAGTCTACATCTATTAAAGTGGAACCCATATTATTAATCAGATTTCTTTATCTCTGTTCTTTCCCAATCTTAACAAAGCTCTAAACAACAGCTAAATTCGATATTGTTCTGATTGGTGCGGGAAACTGTTACCAATGCTGCAATTTCAAGGCATAAAGGTCACAGTGTCATCTGTGGTAGTCACATTACTTTAGCTATCACATTAACTGGATCGTGAATAGAATTAGCATACATCATCAAACAGAACTGTATCCAGCAATACTTAACCTGGTGAACATACCCCAATTTTAAGTGTAGTCACTGAAAACATATTTTACATTTTAAATTATAGAACATATCTTAATGGATAAAGAATGATTAGCTATCAAAACACAAGGGAAATTAAGTGCTCAGAAGCATGCATTGATTATTTTAAATTATTGTCTTGGAACATAATGCATCTTTGACTCACTTTCGGATTTGGTATGCTTTTAGTGAGCTTTAGCACATTTACAAGACTTATGGACTATAATTACAAGGGAATTCAGGTAATAGACACATCAGTTATAGGTAACGTGCCTTAACTGGACAATTGCATAAAGACTTGCAACATGCTCGCCACTTGAGCGAACTTATCAATAAGCATCAAATAATATCACTTAATCCCAAGCCTCCAGGATTGCTAAAGTAATGATCAATTTATAAAATGAGTGTTGTGAGGGAGAGAGTTATATCATGGTCTTATATTCAAGGTTAAGTAGATTCTTGAAGTCATGTCACACTGTACATCTCATCACAGTTGGGAAGCTGCCTGTGAACCAGAACTTATATTTCCTTGACCGTAATTGTCCAACTTTTTACATACATCATCTTTCACAAAACGTTCATATGTTTGCAATGGATTTTCAGGAATCAACAAAATCTTTCTTAAAGGTGGAATGAGAGAAGTTGTGAAACAAAGAAAATTATGCGAGTATAGACTTACGTACCAGTATGCGTGCGGATGTGAGCAAGAAATGCCAGAGAATTGCTGCTCTTGCACACCTTCCCACAGTACTTGCAGACGTTTCCTCGATTCTCCTGCCGCTCACAGTTTATCTGCTCAGTGTCTTCCACGATGTACTTGTTTACTTCCCTCAGCATTTCCTCATGCTTCTGCTTTATGTGTACAAAGAGGTCCTGCTCTGAATCAAAAGGTGTGCTGCACTTGACGCATTTGAAGGTAGCTCCACCCTCAGGCAACTCTTCCACGCTCTCCTGTTCCATCCTCTGGTGACCAACACTGGCCAAATGCTGATGCAGGTTACTCACTGTGTAGAAGGATTTCCCACACAGTAGGCAGTGGAAGTGTTTTTCCGCAGAAGGATGCTTCATAGCGATGTGGACGTTCAACCCATTGATACCATCAGCTAAGAACCCACAGTCTTCACAGCAAATACGTTTTGGGTCCTGCAGCAAGGCACCTTTGGCTTTCCTCTTCCTTGCAGGCTGTGAAGGATCTGTCTTGTAAACCGCAACAGCCCACTCGCTGGGTGAGATTCCATCGACTCCCTGGCTATCCTCACTAGTGTCAGTGCCCTCAGGTTTTTCAGTCAATGACTTGTTCTTTAATCGGACAATGGAAGCATCAAACTCAAAATATTTTTGCAGTCCTTTAACCTGGAATTCCATCTTTCGAAGGTCATCGCTTGAACTCTCAGCTGCTTCCACAGTATCACCTTCCAGGTCTTGTGTCACTTTATTTGCATCCACGGTCTTCTCATTCACAACTGCTTGGCCTTTATTTTGAGCTTCTTCAGCCTCTATAACCTGATTATAGTCTGCCTCATTTTGCCCAGGCACCTCCGTTGTAGCTGTAGCAGCAATGTCTTCACAGCTGTTCTCAACTTGCTGCACAAGGTTAACTTGAATGTTATCCGAATTCTTCTCTAGCTGCTGAATTCCTGTGACATTCGGATCTCCATCTTCACTCTGTTCTGTAGTGTTACCTTCACTGCCTCCAAGGAGGGATGAAGGTTCCACTTCCACCTTTGCATCCTCTGGCAAACCACTGTCATTTAACATGTTTGCATTTGGATCAACCATTTCATTTGGGCTGCTACTCAAGTTCACAGTCGATTTAACATCATCTTTCGGACTATCACTTCCTTGGGATCCCGCTAGTAGGTCATCCACTGCTCCAGTCTGAGAAGCTTCAACTTGTAAATCAGTGTCATTACTTGTCGCATTAGTTTTCTGCACTGTGTCTGTGTCTACACGCCGACTTGAATTGCCTTCCAGTGGTGCATCACAAACCTGATCTTGAGAGTTTTCCTGTTGCACTGACTCAACTGAAGCAGAATTCAAATCTCGGGAATGACACTTGGCACCTGGGCAGGTGGTATCTGCATTTAACTTTCCAGGTTCAACTTCAGCACAATTCTCTGAATTATGCACTGTGGGTAATGTCTCAACAAGTTCTTCTTGGTTAACTATCTCATTTTGGAAGGATTTTTCCTCTGTTTCTGTCGACTCAAACACAGCAGTCGTCTCTTTATGCTCATAAGTTGCCACCTTGCTTTCTGGTAATCTCTCAGGTTCAATGCTTGATGCAAACTCCTGAGTAGCCTCTAGAGGAATTTCTGAAGCTTTCTCCCCCTCATCGCTTCTCCCTTTAAGTGTAGAATGCTCATTCTCATCGTTTGGCGCATCAGTTGATGTTATTGATCCACTCATCTCAGGTTGTCCTTTAACATGATTTAATTTAAGGTAGGATTGACTTTTGAGCTTATGCTTTTCTGTAAAAGCATGTCTCATCATTTCCCGTCTAGTGACAGCATAGTAGTCACAGGCCATGCAGTAGTAGTCAAAATCTTTTGTGTGTTTGCGCTTAACATGCAATTCCAGAGTAGCTTGGGAATAAGCCACAAAGCCACAGTACACACAAGTAGTGGCATGGTTTCCTTTGAGTCGCTTTGAACTTGATGAACTTCCATCCTGCCCCGTACTATTTGATTCCACCTCAAGAATTGCCTCTGGCCCTTTTTGCTCATCCACACGCGACTGATTTTGGACTGAAGTTACACTCTCTAAATTTACACGGGTACAGTTTTCAATGACTCCAGCTTGACCATTTACTTCAGGAATCTCTGGAGTTGAAACTCTGTTGCTTTGCTCAACGCAATCAATTGCAGGAAGTGCGGGAGTATCAGTTCCAACCGTTTGAGGATTTTCCTTATTGTTGTCAGGTGTGATGGCTTTCCTACAGATCTCTACAGGCTTGGAGACATCAGCGCGATTTTTGTGTTTCTTTGTGTTGCAGTGACGGTCCATGTCTCCTTTGGTGACAGTATAGTAGTTACATGCCTTGCAAAAGTAGCTATATTGATGGCTGTGTTTCCGCCTTATGTGAATGTTCAGGTTTGTCACACTGGAAGCCAATAAACCACATTGGGGACACGTTCTGGAGATAGTACCTTTTGGCCGCTCTTTCTTCATGCCTTCTGTTAACGGAAGAACACTGTCTTTTTGAACATTTTCCACATTGGTTGCATCACCTTCTGATATTTCCCAGGTTACAACAAATTCCTCTTTGGATTTCGAAGGCTCAAGGACCTGGACGCAGCCTTTGTCTATCTCACTATTAACATTCCCCAAAGCCCCAGTAGTCTTTATAGTTTTTTGGACATCCTGGATATCGATGGACACCTCTTCCACACATTCATCCACTGATGGCCCTAGGTTTCTTTTCTTAGCATTCTCAATGTGTCTACTCCGTTTAATATGCTTTTCCATAGCTTCTCTGCTAATCGTGTAGAGGCTACATACTTTGCAAAGAAATCGATACTCTTGTGCATGTCGGAGTCTTATGTGTTTCAAAAGTACAGTTGCTGATCGAGCTTTGTAAAAGCAGCTTTTGCACTGCAATTGAAGCCTACTATGTGTTGAACGCCTCAAAATGTTACGTGCAACCACTCTGGCTATAGAAGGTTTCTGGGGATCTTTTAACGAAAGGCCAGATCTTGGAATGGCGAGTTCTCCATTGCCATCTGAGATGATTTTAATTAGATTTTCTTCCCTCGGCTGTTGATTTGCAATTTGTTCCAATGTGTTCTCTTTCTGCTGTGGAAGCAGTTGTCTTGTATGCTGCTCAGAGCCTTCGTGATCAACCAGATCCTCTTCCAGTGCAAAGTGCAGTCTGCATGTTGAGCAGTAAAAGGCCATTTTGTGTTCTTGGCTCATGTGCTCCTTCAGAGCCCCTTCATCCGTGGTCACAAATCCGCAGAGTCGACAATCAATTTGAGAGAAATTTAATTGATGCCTATTGCTTTGACAATGCTTTTCAAAGTCACCCTTTGTGACACAAGCATAGCCACACGGTTGACAGTGGAAGTCCATTTCTTTTGTGTGGCGCCTCTTTATGTGAACCTCCAACCCTTTTCTGTTCTGAAACACATGACTACAGTAGGAGCAAGTGCGAAGTGCTTTGCGGTCGGCCGGGCTTAGCTTCATTTCAGGGTTCTCAAGGTTGGGGCCTTTATTATCTCCAATGTTGGTAGATGGGGACACGAGGTTTTGAACCTGGGACGTACTTTCTGTGTTGTTTTTAACCAGTGTTGGTTCATGAAGTTCAACTGCTGTGGTTGTTTGGCCTTCTTCATTTCCACTTGGGCAACTTATTGAAGAAGACTTCTTGTTTTCTACATTCACATCATCGGTTACCATTGATGAGGTTGCATCACCAGGTTCCGCTTCATTCTCAGGTTTATCGTCATGTTTGTCTGTTGCTCTGACATTTTTACCTTTCGATTTTACACCCCCATTTCTCTTTCCAGGAAGTTTGCCTCTACTCGGCTGGAAATCAGGAATGACCTCTCTACGACGAGGATGCCGGTCTCTGCCTTGGCACTTATCCTTTGTCAAAAGGCTTCTTCGTCCTCGAAGGTTTTGAGAAAGCCTCTGTTTCCTCACCAATTCCTGGGAAAGCCCACTTCTCGTACGCCGAATATGTTCAGAGTTGTCCGTGCATCGCCCACTACGTGGTCTCAAACCACTAACGGTACCTTCTTCTGAGCACTTTAATCTTTGTTTGCCAACCTGTTCCTTGAGAAGATGAGTTGGCTCCTTTACTCTTCGCGAAGTTCTTTGGGGCGTTGTTTTTCCAGCACAGCTATCATCAAGCTCTGCTCGTTCATCTGCTTTACTGGATGCAGCTTCTTCACAGTGATCATTACCTGGACTCTTGGATTTCTCAAAACACTTTGCACTTCTGTTATTCTTTTGCGCAGAGCTTTTGCTCCTTGTTCTTCCCAAATTTTCGGGTTTCTTGCTCAAATTTAAGCCATTAGAATTAATGCATTTTGCTCTGTCCACTTTGCCTTTTGAAACAGATTCGGCAGGAGGCCTCTTTTTGGAGAGCAAATGTATATATCCACCTCGTGCAGCAAGATTCTTACGGCGGAGGTGAGTTTTCCCATGGTAATGGGTTTTCAGTAGGTTTTCATCGTAACATCGGAAGCCACACAACTCACAGCTTAAACTTTCTTTTTGCACATGATTTTGTTTGAGATGTGCCTGCAAAGCTGCTCCACTCTCCGCCTTGAATTTGCACTGAGGGCAAACATGGGCTTTGGACCTTTTAGAATGATTCTCCTTAATGTGTTTGTCCAAGTCATAGCGCGAAGGCAACAACAGGGCACAAAGTCTACAGTTAAATCCTTCCTTTGTGCCTGTATTTTTCCTTGTGCCTTTCGATAGCTTTTTGTGGAGAATTGAAGAAAGGTGCTTTCTATGGCTCTTCTTTGATAAGCTGGTAACATTACAGATCTCACAGACAAGATCATTGTCATTGAAGTGAAGTTGCTTTGTGTGAATTTTTAGTGCAATTTTGTTTCTCGCTGTAAAGTTGCAAGAGGTGCATGGCAGAGCTGCTCCTGCTTCAATCTTGTTCGTCTGATTCTGGCGAACTCCAGTTTGGTCTTCTGCAACTCCCTTGACATCATTTTGCACTTCACTGGTATGCATCTGAGATTGCTTCAGGTCAGATGGCAGAATTGGTAGTGAATTGGTCTCTGCAACCACAGTGTTCCTGCTATCGTGCGATCCTTCCAAAGTGTCAAGTTTTATTCTTTTGGCCGGAGGGTCACCAGCAGATAGCTGCTTGCTACCTTGATGTGCATCAGAGTCCACCTTTAATTCCAGATCACCACTGCCGCCCAAGTCCTTTGCATCTTCAGGCCCAGTGGTTGCACCTTGCCTGCAGTTTTCGCTCACCTCATTTTCTGGATCTTCAACCAATGCATGTGACACCTCCATTCCCTCGCTTTGTTCTTTGCGCTTGTTGCTGGCACAGAACATCAGTGGAATAGAACAACTCTCTCCATTGCTTTTAACCTTAAATGTAACAAGAAAAAAAAGTTATACAATTGTGGTCCAGAAATTTAAAAATAGGGATAAAAATTACACACCACACAAGCTACATTAACCAAAAGAGCAAATGGAACCTCTAAGATTAAGTGACTTTTTTAAATATTTGTGTTGGGAGGGTCATTTCTAATGTACAGAAATGTAACAGCGATATTTTGTCACTCACCGCATAGACAAAAATTGCTTTAAATCACAACACTTGCTTTAACAGTGGATGTGCATTCAGAAGAAAAATATTAATGCACCATAGTAAAAAATGACAATAAATGGGCTCCACTGTGTATCTTTCTGCTCATGGATGTCTTCATTTATAGTGCAATAGTGTGTAATTATTGCAAAGTATATTGTTGAATTCTGAAGTAAAAAATTATGGGTTGTCAGAAGATTCAAAAAAGGAATCCAAATGAAGAGAGCTAGGTATGCCATGGCTACCTATATAATACAATATTTATACAAGTGATCGCATCTGCATTGCTGTGAAGATGCCCTGCATAAAGCACTCACACAATTATGAGACAGTGTGGCACTGGCCTCTCTGTTAGCAAGGGATGTTAATGATTGCCTAATTAATGCAAAGACACCTGATGGAACGTGAATTGAGTAAATTATTTCAGATGGTTGTGGTTTGCACTTTGGAATCTTCTGATAGGGTTAGGGAATAGTGAATCTGTGAAATTCTCTGCCTCAGAAATCTGTTGTGGCCAATTCTCTGGATGTTTCCAAGAGAGAGTTAGATAGAGCTGTTAAAAATTACGGAGTCAGGAGATATGGTGAAAAGGCAGGAACGAGGTACTGAATGTGGATGATCAGCCATGATCACAGTGAATGGCGGTGCTGGCTCGAAGGGCCGAATGGCCTACTCCTGCACCTATTGTCTATTGAAAGGGTTAATAGAGCAGTGCAAAATCAAATGTGGAAAATTAGCAGTGGAATCCCATATATTCACATAAACAGAGACATGAATTTTCTGGTTGCATCTTGATGTGTTGCAAACAGGAAACAAACCATTGTGTCTCCAGGGAGACAGTAGGAGTGCATGTAGTTCTGCTATAGGGAGGTTGCACAGCAGTCGAGGTCACGACCCGTGACCCATACTGTTGCCACACAACTCCTTCTGGATTACACACGGTGAACGTCAGGTAAGCACTTACTATGGCTGCCAGTACAGCGGGCCCTTCGGTCCCAGCATCCAGACTCCACGCTGACTGGTTCCACATTCGTGGACCCCGGGCCGTCTGTCCCCGCTGCCGGGGGGTGGTGGGGGGGGGGGGGTCAGGGTGCAGGTGCAGCGCGGTCAGTGACTCTAGGTGGGCGGAGGGACCAGACTGTCCCCAACCGACTGATTCCTGGGATGTCAGGACTTTCATATGAAGAAAGACTGGATAGACTTGGCTTATACTCGCTAGAATTTAGGAGATTGAGAGGGGATCTTATAGAAACGTACAAAATTCTTATGGGGTTGGACAGGCTAGATGCAGGAAGATTGTTCCCGATGTTGGGGAAGTCCAGGACAAGGGGTCACAGCTTAAGGATAAGGGGGAAATCCTTTAAGACCGAGATGAGGAAAAACTTTTTCACACAGAGAGTGGTGAATCTCTGGAACTCTCTGCCACAGAGGGTAGTTGAGGCCAGTTCATTGGCTATATTTAAGAGGGAGTTAGATGTGGCCCTTGTGGCTAAAGGGATCAGGGGGTATGGAGAGAAGGCAGGTACGGGATACTGAGTTGGATGATCAGCCATGATCATATTGAATGGCGGTGCAGGCTCGAAGGGCCGAATGGCCTACTCCTGCACCTATTTTCTAACTCTGCTGCAGCTGACGGGGACGTTGCCGGGTTTTTGTCCCCATGTGTCCGCTGCCCGGAGCCACGGCCCCACTCCACCCGGCCCCGTGTGTGGGCACTGCCGACCCACCGCCCGTGACAGTGCGGCCCAAAGGGGTAGACGCGGCGGAGGCCAGCCGTGGCCGGACAGCGTTGACTCCTGGGGGAAAGTGGGGGCTATCCCGAGGGATGCGCTCCTTCGGCCGCTTACACCTTGGTGCTCGGGTTCAGAGCAAAGATACTAGAGCATTTGGTTCAGTGCGCTCAGTCACCCTCCACAATTATTTACAGCGCAAAAATTGACCATTTTTGGCGTTTTTTAACAGGTAAGAAAGTACACGTTTCCTGTCTTAACAGTGTATGCCAGAGGCTGCCATGTCCTCCAGAAGGATTGAGCGGCTCCCTGCCTCATGCCCTTTGCCGATGACCTTACGTGCAACCCCCATATAACGTGTGTTTCTGTAACACAAATTTGACATAACGCAAGTGAAGAATTTGGGAGCATCATTTGCATTATGAAGTCTCAATCGTTTGTAACTCAAAATTGGAGAACCACTTTAAAGTTACTTTGGAAATTGACTATCAGAAAATAAGTTGTCTTGAATTGAGACAGTACATGAAAAAAGCATTTCCACAGTAATCAGACCCCATTGTCTCTTATGGACATAGTTGCTACTTAAGGAAGTAGCCGCAGAAATAGTGGATGCACTAGTGATAATTTTTCAAAACTCTTTAGATTCTGGAGTAGGTCCTGAGGATTGGAGGGTAGCTAATGTAACCCCACTTTTTAAAAAGGGAGGGAGAGAGAAAACAGGGAATTACAGACCAGTTAGTCTAACATCGGTGGTGGGGAAAATTCTGGAGTCAGTTATTAAAGATGGGATAGCAGCACATTTGGAAAGTGGTGAGTTCATTGGACAAAGTCAGCATGGATTTATGAAAGGTAAATCATGTCTGACGAATCTTATAGAACTTTTCGAGGATGTAACTAGTAGAGTGGATAAGGGAGAACCAGTGGATGTGTTATATCTGGACTTTCAGAAGGCTTTCGACAAGGTCCCACATAAGAGATTAGCATACAAACTTAAAGCACATGGTATTGGGGGTTGAGTATTGATGTGGATAGAGAACTGGCTGGCAGACAGGAAGCAAAGAGTAGGAGTAAACGGGTCCTTTTCAGAATGGCAGGCAGTGACTAGTGGGGTACCGCAAGGCTCAGTGCTGGGACCCCAGCTATTTACAATATATATTAATGATCTGGATGAGGGAATTGAATGCAACATCTCCAAGTTTGCGGATGACACGAAGCTGGGGGGCAGTGTTAGCTGTGAGGAGGATGCTTGGAGGCTGCAAGGTGACTTGGATAGGTTGGGTGAGTGGGCAAAGGCAAGGCAGATGCAGTATAATGTGGATAAATGTGAGGTTATCCACTTTGGTGGCAAAAACAGGAAAGTAGACTATTATCTGAATGGTGGCCGATTAGGAAAAGGGGAGATGCAACGAGACCTGGGTGTCATGGTACACCAGTCATTGAAAGTAGGCATGCAGTTGCAGCAGGCAGTGAAGAAAGCAAATGGTATGTTAGCATTCATAGCAAAAGGATTTGAGTATAAGAGCAGGGATGTTCTACTGCAGTTGTACAGGGTCTTGGTGAGACCACACCTGGAGTATTGCGTACAGTTTTGGTCTCCTAATCTGAGGAAAGACATTCTTGCCATAGAGGGAGTACAGAGAAGGTTCACCAGACTGATTCCTGGGATGGCAGGACTTTCATATGAGGAAAGACTGGATAGACTCGGCTTGTACACGTTGGAATTCAGAAGACTGAGGGGGGATCTTATAGAAACTTACAAAATTCTTAAGGGGTTGGACAGGCTAGATGCAGGAAGATTATTCCCGATGTTGGGGAAGTCCAGAACTAGGGGTCACAGTTTAAGGATAAGAGGGAAGACTTTTAGGACCAAGATGAGGAAATCATTTTTTACACAGAGTGGTGAATCTGTGGAATTCTCTGCCACAGAAGGTAGTTGAGGCCAGTTCATTGGCTATATTTAAGAGGGAGTTAGATGTGGCCCTTGTGGCTAAAGGGATCAGGGGGTATGGAGAGAAGGGAGGGATGGGATACTGAGTTGGATGATCAGCCATGATCATATCAAATGGCGGTGCAGGCTCGAAGGGCCGAATTGCCTACTCCTGCACCTATTTTCTATGTTTCTATGTTTAACCAAGGAGGCCGATTGAATTTGTCAAGCAATTACATCTATTGACATTTGCGCAATGATACTCTATTAAACAATATAACATAACTCCTTTGGTATTTTAGCTTGCGGTAACAAAAATAAATGTTTTGCTCTTGGAAAGACATGTATTTTTGATATTCTGCAGGATAAACAACTTTGGGTTTTTACAGTACTACAAAACTTGTTACTTCAAGTCCGAAACTCTCTAATCCCCAACCCCTTTTCTCCCATTGACAGAATTATTTTTGTAACGTAATTTTCTACAGCAAGAGATTTCTTAGGAATGCAACTACTGCATTGTAGCAAAACTACCTGTGCATTATTTGCTCAGAAAATCAATGCATCATGAAAAATGTACTGATAGATGTCCTTGATTAAAACAACTACCATTAAGGGCGAGTTAACCAACAGTTTAACTACTTTCACAAGGCGATCTGAGGATGCTTAAAGGCGAGTTAACCAACAGTTTAACTACTTTCACAAGGCGATCTGAGGATATCATTCAAAGACAAGTGACAACTAACTGACAGCCATTGCAACACCAATAAGTCATTGAAAAAATACCAAAGGTACTGCGTACAACCAAGAGTTTTATATAAATCTGAACTAAATTTGCAACTTCACTCAATTATTTTTCCATCAGACAGATACTAAAATCAGAATGTGCAAGTCCTGCCTGTTCATAGTGGAACTTCCACCCACTACTTCCATGTTGGTCACATGGGACCACAGGGGAAAGGAGCTGCCAGTGCAAATCTGCCTCGCAAAAAAAATCAGCAACTCCACCCTGCTAATCTTATGCCAGCTGAAAGTAAAACCAGAATGCTTAGAAGATAAAGCACCTCAATTGATCTTACATGGATTCCGACCACAAAACATCGTCTATTCCTGTTCTCCAGTGATGCTCGCTGATGAGCTGAGTTACTCCAGTACTTTTTTTTGTAAACCAACATCTGCAGTCCCTTGTGTCTACAAGTTTGGTGGGAAATATTTTTTTCTTGCTTAAGTGGCATACATATTGTAGACAGAAAAAGCTGGCGTAACTCGGCAGGCAGGCAACATCTCTGGAGAAAAGGAATGGGTGACGTTTCGGGTCGAGACCCTTCTTCAGACTCGAACACAAAACATCACCCATTACTTCTCTCCAGAGATGCTTCCTGTCCCGCTGAGTTACTCAAGCATTTCGTGTATATCTTTGGTTTAAAGCAGCATCTGCAATTCTGAGGCCCAGCAAGAATCTCCTAGAATACTAAAACAAGGAAATGTGAATGCGTTAAGAAAGCATTGATGATCGGTCTAGTACTTCTTAAAGGGGCAGTACTGCTCGATTGTCATGGTGAGCTAGGCATGACATTTATTTCTACGTGTGTGGTGGGGCATGAAAGAAGGGAAATATTATCAACCATGTTAGTAGGATTAAATGACATCATATCAACAATCAACATCCGCCTTCACACAACAGAGGCCTCCTACTGAGAACGGTTAAAAACGAATGGATGTTATGATGGGTATTCATCATTCATTTTGACAAGATTTTAACATTTTGGAAATATCAGTAGCAGTTTACATTATTTTAATGAAAAATGCCTTTTGGATTCATCAAGAAAATGGATTCATCAAGCCAAGCAAGTTGGATGGACAGAAAAAGCAGACATCAATCAGGTGTAAAAGCTTATAGTTACATGAATAAAGAAAGCACAACAACATGAATAGTTTGTGATTATTTCTCAATTGCACATAATAGCAGAAACACATAATGGTATCTTTGATTCTGAACAGGTGAGAAGACAAGTCCTGAAGTAACTTAGCAGTTCAGGCACATCTCTGGAGAACATGGATAGGCAATGTTTTGGGGTAGGACCCTTTATCAGACTGTAATGGGGCGGGAAAGCTGGAAAACAGGTGAAAACAGGACAAAACCTGGTAAGTGATCTCTGGATACAGGTAAGGGGGGTTCGATTGCAGATAGGTAGACAAAGACTAGAGATTAAAAGGAGACAAACGGGTATAAGATAAGAAGACTGAAATGTAAAGCCAGAGAGGGAGCCCTAAACTGGACTCCTAGGCTTGTTTTTGGTACTCATTTTTAGACTGTGCTTTAACCCACAACCTGCTGACTCAATGTCAAGAATGCAACCAAATGAACTGTGGCTAACATTATAATTAGAGCCAGGATGTTAAGGCACTAATAAACTCTGAAATAGGCAGGCAAAAAGGCATAATAAAATAACAAAAAAGGGACGAAAGAGGCATTTATTGACAAAAATGCCAAAAAAGGCATTTATTTCCACCACCAAAATATGGTTAAAAATGATAATATAAAGGTATACTACATTAAATGACCAAGGTTGCACATAACAGACAGAATATGCTTCAGTTGTGAAAAACTTCATTCTACCTGAGCTGAGGTCACTGGTGCATACCCGAAACAAGCTACCGACTCTATATTCATGTCGATATCTTGTGCATTACAACTACCTTTGAGAACTTCAGCTATGTTTTGTATTTCTTCAAGATATTTGTTAGCTAAAATCACTCTCTCGCATCTTCCTTGTATATCTTTACCTACATCGCCAGGAATTTTACAGATATCGTCAGTTACTTTGTTGAAAACCTGCAAGTTATTCCCTAATGTTTTGCCACATTTCTCAAGGGAAGTGATAGCTTGTGGGAAGTTTGCAAAATTGGAGGCAATAAACACAAGATCGCGGTGGAGGGAATTTTTCTGCATGATTTCTCTGACGATCCTGACTGCAGCAGATTCTTCTTCTTCAAAACAGTTGACGATTTCTTTTATCTTTTCAAAATTTGCAGCATAGTAGAGTACAGCTTAGAGCCATGTCCCCCACCTAGTCAAAACGTGTTGAGGAGCTAGCAGAATCTCAGGTGCCATTTTCTTGAACAACTGCACACGTGACGGTGCTTTGAGGAAGATTTTCTTGACATTGGAAACTAGGCAATCGACATTTGGTAACAAGCTACGTATGTGCTCGGCAATTCTATGAAGTCCTTGAGCTAAGCATGTCAAATGCAACATTTTGGGGAATAAAACTTTAAGAGCACAAGCAGCTTTTTTCATGAACGGAGCTGCATCAGTCACAAACAGAAGAATATTCTCGTGTTTTATACCTTCTGGCCAAAGTACAGCAAGTGAAGTTGTAAACAACTGAGCAGTAGTTGAGCTGTTTGACTTCTCCAATACTTCCGATGTCAACAAATACTCCTTTGATTGTTCACCTGCCTCCAGTGTACCGATGACCACATTGGCAACATATCTCCCCACAGGTACACAAAAATGCTGGAGAAACTCAGCGGGTGCAGCAGCATCTATGGAGCGAAGGAAATAGGCAACGTTTCGGGCCGAAACCCTTCTTCACTATCTCCCCACAGCATCGGTTGTTTCCTCTATTGAGATCCATATTTTGTTGCATGCAACTTAATCTCTAATTTTCTGCACAACATTGTTGAAGTTGCTGTAAACATAATTTTTCCGTAATGATGACTCGCTCGGTATATGTTCCTCTGTGAATTTCTCTAAAAAACCTCAGAGAGATTTGTTTTCCAATTTCCACAGTGGAATTCCAGCATCAATGAATGCCTTGCACAGATCACTGGAAAACAGTGACTGGAGCCAGCAATAAATGTAGTGAGGAGACAAGCTTGGGGATTTCGCTTGGGTAGTCTACACCCCAGCAGTATCAACATTGACTTCTCTAATTTTAGATAGCCCTTGTCTTCTCCCACCTCCCCCTTCCCAGCTCTCCTTCTAGTCCTACTGTCTCCGCCTCTTCCTTACTTTTTCCCGCCCCCCCCACATCAGTCTGAAGAAGGGTCTCGACCCGAAACGTCGCCTATTCCTTCTCTCCATAGATGCTGCCTCACCCGCTGAGTTTCTCCAGCATTTATTGTCTACCTTCGATTTTTCCAGCATCTGTAGTTCTTTCTTAAATAGATCTTGGAGAAGGCTGAACCAGCGGGCAGCGGCACGAACGAATGAATGACCGACGGTGGCGCCCCCGGTTTTGCACTGGTGGTGGAAATTTTCTTGTAAGTTATACTATGTTAACACGTTAATAGTAACATTAATATTAACATGTTAACATAGAAAACATCATTGTAAACACGGTACAATTAGAGAAAATAGCACGTCCTTTTAGGCACTCGATCGTGAAAAAGGCATTATCTTGGTGAAATCATCAAAAAAGGCATGAAAAGGCACATCACATTTATGGCAAAATCCTGGCTCTAATTATAACCAAAAGAAAAAGGGTGGGAGACGTGGATTGTGCTGGTGAACACACTTACACTAACATTGTGGAACAGAAGATTTTTTAGAGAACAGTTGATGCTCATAGCTTGTTTTATAACCAAGAGTCCAGCAGATGTTGCTTACAGCACCTACAAAGTTTCAGGGAATTACTGCAATGTTCTGCAAACATTGCCATCAATAAAGATTGTACAAGCCTGCTCAGTCCTACTTTGGAAAGAGATTAAATATTACTTGTAAAATATGAAATACATTTGAACTAATAAGCAAAAAATTGCAGTGACCATTGCAGTAATCATTGCAGAGTAATGATTTAAATAATTGCTGCTAACTGGTCGGAGAGATGTGTGCTCTGAACCAGAGTTGGTGAGATCTAGATTAAGTTATGTGTCCTTTGGCATATTAGTATTTATGCTGCAAATTGCTGAGTTGGTCGAAAATATAATTGATGAATCCTTAAAACTGAATTTCTTATAGTAAAACCTGCTGAGTACAGAACAATGAAGAAGCTGGGAAGGGGAGCAACTGTAAACTATAAATTTGTTAGGCAAGGTTATTACAAATAACAGTAAGGCGGATGAAACTAAAGCTGATCATTCATTCAAATTGCAGTACAGGGTTAAAGGCCCCCTGCCATCCTAACTTCCTAATGTGTCCCTTCATTTAAAGGTATCTTGCCGATTTAATTAGCCCTGAAGTAAACCAGGATTTGTGCAACTACAGATGGAGACTTGTTATGGAATCTGAGAGCTTCACTGGGGAATTAGCATGAAATAAAGAAAATGGCTACCTGCCAGTTCGATGTCATGAGGTGCAGGCATTTATAGATTACCACATACATTGAATGATGGGGTACAGAACCAAAATCCTGCAGGGTCTTTTCATTCAGCTCCTCTACAAATGAGCTACTGCAAAGAAGTTCTCCTCGGCTTCCTGAGGGCATTCCAATAGCAGTTGGGTGCTGCACTCCTGACAGCAGCCCTATTCTCCATATCAGTGTTAGCAATTATTCTGAACCACTGACTCCAAACCTAAAGATCAGGTATTATGTAAGCAAAACCGTCAGTAAATGGCACCGACTAATTTAAAAAAAGAAAACAACTGGAGTAGGGGCAAAGGAGATTCACAAGTGCAATCCACAAATTTAAAAAGGTTAACCGATCAAGATTGATGAAATGACAGGTTAATTTGTTTGTGTTTTTGGTTATTTAAAATCACATTTTAGCAGTATTTGAACAGGGCCACTGGGAGAAGTAAGAAAGTAATTTTGTGTTTACCAAGAGGACAGATAGGCCATGGGTTGGAAGCTGTTTCTAGAGATTTGTGAGGCCGATAAAATGGAAAACAACTGGATGAATGAAACAAAACACAAAATTCTGGAGGCTCAGCAGGTCAGGCAGATGCTGTGGAGGGAATGGAAAGGTGGTGTTACGGGCTGGAACCTTTTTCGGACCGATTGTATTAGGGGGAGAATGCTGGAAAAGAGAGGTTGGGGCAAGACAAAGACTGGCATGAGATACTCTCCCCCTTCATACTATCTCTGCACCTTTCTCCCCTTTGTTGATTTCTCCATCTTCATGACAGGGGACAGACTATCGACCGACGTCTACTACAACATCATCGACTTCATCGGGGCTGCCTCCTGCACCTGAGTAGAATTCATTGTTTTCATTAACTTCACCATTATGTTCCACCCTGCTCTCAAATGTATCTGTATTATCTCTGACACCTCTGCCCCATTTCTTAATCTCTCCCTTTCCATCACAGGGGACAGACTATCGACTGACGCCTACAACAAACCTATTAACTCCCAGTTATCTGGACGACACAACCTCCCACCCTGTCTCTTGCAAAGACGCTATCCTTTACTCTCAGTTTCCGTCGCCGCTGCATCTACTCCCAAGATGAAGCTTTACATTCTAGGACATCTGAGATTCAGCAAATGTGAATTCCCCCCTGCTCTCACCTGCATTTCCTGTGTTCCACAGTTCTGCTCTCACTCCCTCTCCCCCCAGACGGAACAATAGAGTCCTCACCTTTCACCCCACCAGCCTCTGCATCCAACACATCATCCTCGAATCATTTGGATAGATGGAGTCAGTGATAAAGGACAGAAGTAAAAAGAACATAAAAAGGTCAGAACAGGAGAGAAAAGGAGTGAAATGTAAAGCCAGAGGGAAGGATATAGGCAGAAAGGGACAGGAGGAAGAGGACAAAGGAGATATAAAGGGAATGAGGGACTCTGGGATGGAAGATTAGTGTACAAAGGAAAGAAAAGGAGCAGAGTGAATGCATGGGAAATAGTGGGAGAAATTAGTGCGCACTGGGATGGGGGCACACAGGAAAGAGAGGCAGGGTATGAGGGTTGAAATTGGGAGAATCCAACATTGAAATTGGAGAATTCAATGTTCATACCATTGGGTTGTAAGCTCCCCAAGCAGATTATGTGCTTTACTGAATAGAAGATACTCCAGTCTTCCTTGGGGAGAAGATAAATGTCTTCTTTATAAAGGACAAAAAATTAGAAGGTTTTAAAGAAACAAGACCGCAACATTCTGTAATATCCATTTCTTTCTCTAAGTGCGGGCTGAGGAGGATGAAGTAAAAGATAATGTGACTAATCTCAATCTTGCACAAGCACCAAGACAAGTTCTTAATTAAAAATAGCAAGCTCCTCCTTGTTTTCAACATACTTCCTTTTACCACTACCTAAAACCTCACAGATAAGGGTTGAACATCTTATTGAGAGGGAATGGTAAGCTGGATGCTGAATGGCTATTAACTATAGCAAGAGCATATAGAACTGGGGCAACGATTCAAGATAAGGGGAACTAATTTTAACACAAGCAGTTGCGAGCTCTCTGTTCCAGAGGGCTGTGGGTGCTCGGTCAATGAATATGTTCAAAGCAGAAATCAATAGCTTTTTGATATTAGAGGAATCCAGGGACATGCTGATCAAATGGGATAGCTTGCTTTAAATACATTGATTGGCCATGATCATATTGAATGGCAGATTATGCTTGAGGAGATATGTGGCCACCTCCTGCTATTTCTTTTGATCTTATACTTGTCTTACGTTATTTTAGAATGCATTTGCAACCTTCACTGAGCAACATCTCTGCCTCGAAGTCACTGGATCTCAGTGAATATCCACCCCAAACACTTGAGCACAAAAATCTATGCAGTCAGACCACTTGCAGATGATTAAACCAAGACCACACAGCTCTCTTGAGTGAACACAGTAGACCTTGTGTCATCATCCAGCAGAATAGGGGAGTTATCTCCAGCACCCTGTCACTAACCCTCATTCAACATCACTAAAACACATCATCTGGTCATTATCACACTGGGAGTTTGCAGAGACAAATTGACTGGCATGTCAGATTCAGATTCAAATTCAGACTAGTTTATTGTCATCTACACCAGGGCGCAATGAAATTCCTTGTTCACATGAAGCTCATAGCGTAAACAAAAAAGTATATATACGGTAATGATAAATATAACAATAAATAAATAAGTGCAAAACAGCAGAATGGTACAAAGACTGTAATGCAAAAAAAAAATAAAGTAGAATAATAAAATAACTAAATGAGGTAAAGTTAAGAATAAGAATATGAGGCAGTACCTCTGGGAAAGAGGTGCGAAAGAGCTGATTGGTTCAGGAGCCTGATAACAGTAGGGGAAAAGCTGTTCTTAATTCTGAACATCCAGGCTTTCAAGTTCCTATATCTGCCACAAGAAGATAGAAGGGTGAGAAGGGAATGGCCAAGGTGGCGGGCATCCTTGACATTGTTTCAGGCCGTCCTGATGCAATGGACAATGAAGATGAACTGGATGGGAGGAATTGACGGACTGGGCTGTGTTCACCACTCTGCAAGTTCAGGCGGTCAAGAGCATTGCTTTCCTGTATCTTCCCGATTTTCACCCTGTAACTAGTCTCATTATTGCTGCCCATCTGGCCGACAAAATGGTATTATCGGCCAACTCAACGATTGAGTTGGCACTGCACTTGGCCAGGATGGGTGCACAGGAAGTATTGCAGGGGAGGGGCACCAGTGTTGAGGATCAGGGTGGAGGAAATTTCATGACCAATTCTAACCAACTGTAGTGTCTTCTATACTTGATAAAGCACCTCATTTCAGAAGAAGGTCATTGGCTATAAGACAATAGTGATATCCAGAAAGAAATGTAAAAGGCACTATAAAATGCGTCTACCTTTCAAATGCGCAAATATTTATGAAGCACACTCTCCACACTTTCCCCATTTATCCAATTCTCTTTTGAAGGCTCTCATTGAATCTAGTTCCACCCCATTTCTACATTGTAGCAGCTTGCTGCTTAAAAACATTATACATATCTCTAATCTTTCTTCAGAGAGTTAATTACAAAAATGCTTTAATTTATATAGTGGCTCATTATATCAGAATGTCTCATAGGACTGTGCAGCATGAACTGCTTTTGAAGGACACTGCTGGTCATTCTGCATGACCAACATTGCAGCAAGGATGAATTGACTGGTTAATCAGTCATTTTAGCAGTATTAGTTTCGGAGAAATAGAATTTGAATGGTTACAAAAAAATCAATGATACAACTTACAAATGTGTCCCTGAAAAGCAGGTCATCTGCACACTTCCAGATTTTGCCATGCTGAATAATCTAGATGCATCAGGGTAGGGGGAAAAATAGTATTAAAGCCTATGTCATTTTACATTTTCAATGAGCTGGATGAGCGAGGCCATTCGGTTCACTGCCAGAGACAGTAGTGATGTGCAAAATCAACCAAGATATGCACCGTGAGTTAAGATTCCTCAGGATCTGCAGGTTGATTTATCTCGCTGCATAGTTTGCTTCATAGAAACTGCATCTTATCCTGACCTTTCCATATATTTGTAAAACCTGTTGGATTTGCAGAGCAATCGACAATTAACTCCCCTCATTATGCCAAGGCTGGAAGTGCTTAATGAATGTGATTGTGATTGGTGTTACTGCAATGCTAATCAGTTCATCACAAAATGAGAATCGAAACTGGTACCCTCGTCCCTGTATGTAGTAAACTCTACTTAAAGATTATAAAAGTTTCAAATGTTATGTTTTTTTAATTAATCTTTCTCTTGCTCTATCTCTTTCTATATCAAATTTAAATTGTCCTACTTTTCCATAGTTCTTTTTTTCTTCTATGTTTCCTTTCCATTTTCCTCGGTTCTTAAATCTAAAATGTTTCCTTTACATTTTCCTCAGTTCTTAAATCTCAATCTTAAATACAAGATGCAGCCTAACCAAAGTGTTGTAAAGCTGAAACACAATTCCATGACGATTATATTCAATGCCCTGACCTATAATGGAAAGCATACCATACATACCTTCTTAACTACTCTATCTACTTGCTGCTACTTTCAGGAAGATATGGGCTTGGACCTCATGATCCCTCCGTATATCAATGCTGCAAAATGTCTTGCCATTAATTGTATACTTTCTTCTTACATTCAAACTCCCTATGTGAAACACCTAACACTTGCTCTGCCATTTGCCATTCCTCTAGCCATATCTGTTACTGATCCATCTTCTATCTATACTATTACTAAAACTCTCATCTTGACCACTGCGTTGTAATTAAATTTGCGCACAAAGAAGGTGTCTACTCCAAGACACCACGTTTTGTTCTGATCGGTGAAATATGAGAAAAGTTACGAAGGTATAAAAAAATCGTGAGATTAGCAGATTGGTTTTCCCGCCTGTCAGTCACCATGAAGGTAACGCCCCTTCTGGCACCCGCTGGAGAATAAAGCCCCGGAGGGGGGGCTGAGTAAACAAGCCGTGCTAATTGATTCCGCAAGAGTGGAGTCGGGAAAGCTGCTGTGTGGAATTGGGAAAGCCACTGTGTGGAGTCGGGTAAGCCGCTGTGTGGAGTCGGGAAAGCCGATGTGTGGAGTCGGGAAAGCCGCTGTGTGGAGTCAGGAAAGCTCCTCTTTCACCTCTCTGAATAATGTGGGATAGATCCTATCAGGCCCTAGAGATTTATCCACCTTAATGTTTTCAAGAGACCCTACGCCATCTCCTTCTTGATCTCAAACTGCCCTAGCATATTAATATACCATGCACTTATCTCCACACCCTTCTCCTTGGTGAAACGCAAAGTACCCATTTAGTACCCCATCTATTTCCTCTAACTCCAAGCATTACATCCTTCCTTAATCCTCGAGTGGTCCAACCTTCTCCCCCGTTACTCTCCTTTTTAAAATATATGTATGAAAACCCCAGGGATTTTCTTTAATCTGACCATTCTGTCCTTGGCCATCTCCATTGCCTGAGTGAGGCCACACGCAAACTGGAGGAACGGAACCTCATATTCCGTTTGGGTCTTTCCCCTTCGACCGACATTCCTCCCTCTGTCTATATGTTTCGCTCCTCTTCTCTTTTCATCTGACATCTTTTTTTCTTCTTGATATCTGTAAGTTTTGCCATTTATTCCACCCATCTGCTGATCAAACCTCCCCCCTTACCTTACTCCACCTGGACTATCCTCACACGTATCCACCTATCACTTGTGTAGGAAGGAACTGCAGATGCTGGTTTAAACTGAAGATAGACACAAAATGATGGAGTAACTCAGCGGGACAGGCAGGATCTCTGGAGAGAAGGAATGGGCGAGCCCGCTGAGCTACTTCAGCATTTTGTGTCTATATTCCACCTTCTCCTTTCCAGTTTGCTCCCCCTACTACAATTAGTCTGAAGAATGGTCCTGATCTGAAACATCACTATCCATTTCCCTTCTGCATTTTGCGTTTTAAAGCTTATGGAGTTGTGAACATTAGGGCGGCACAGTGGCGTAGCGGTAGAGTTGCTGCCTTAAGGCGCCAGAGACCCGGGTTTGATCCTGACCACGAGTGCTGCCTGAATGGATTTTATACGTTCTCTCTGTGACTACGTGGGTTTCCTCCAGGTGCTTTAGTTTCCTCCTACACTCCAAAGACATACAACGTTGTAGGTTAATTGGCTTCAGTAAATTGTAAACTTTATGTGCATAATGTTTTCTTTCCAACTTATTGCCATGATTCTTAGAAAACCATGGTCAGAATCTCCAATTCAATTATATTTCAGTGAACTATCACAGTTAAGTGAACAGTTCTGGCGCTTGCTGGTGTTTTGCAGCAAGTCTCAAGCACAATGAAGGAACAGCACCACATTTCTTAACAAAGTACATGATAGTTCTTACACCCATCTGCACCTCCTAAACTCCTCTTTTGTTATTATACTTATCTCATCACCTCCTAGCTCACTATTACCCCTTTCCTTATTTCAGCTCTTCTACCTTCCATCCTATCACAGATTTCTATTTTGCTCCCCCTTTTCCCCGCTTTCCCCTCCTCCTGAAACTTTAAAATGCATTTTACAACTTATTTGATCTGACATATGTCCAATTCCTAAGAAAGAGTTGTCAACCTAAAACACAGACCTCTCCGCAGATGCAGTCTGATCTGTTGAGTTTGTCCAGCTGTGCTTTGTACAGATTTCCTGCATTTTTTTAAAGTAAAATGCTTATTGTTCATCAATTGATCCTATGTAGCCCAACTCTACTGCAACAAATTTGAAAGTCAGCATCACATTATATAGGCTTTCCCTCAAGTACTAGGAACCTATTATTCTGTCATACAGTATTGATATCATTCCAATTGCTTTCATAGTGCATATCCTCCAAATTACTGGCATCTAGGAAACTAAAGAGAATGTAACAAAGAGACACTTAAGTCAGCATTTGCACTTCTAGCACTGGTGCAAGCTAAGATTCTTGATCTTGTGTTTTTAAAATGAAAATAACTCTAGCTCTAAGTAGAAGAAATCATTTAAGATTTGTTTGACATACACTTAGGTAGTTTGCATTCTCCGACAGATGGTGTTAATAAAACAGTTTCCTTCTTTCCCCTGTTACACATTGAGCAGTGAAATTCTGAAATGGAGCTACACGAAAATCCATAGAGCCATAAGGTTATAAATGAATACTTCCAAATTTGTTTGGGCCAGCATTGCACCATGCAAATATGCTGAACTTCAGAGTGGTTTTAATAATTCAGACAGACATCTACAGCAGATGCATGAAAACCGTATAAACAATCCTATTATCAAAAAGCAAAAGCCCATTATCAAATGGGAATACTGTGAGGGCCTGTACATCTGGCCGCCCGCAGCGGCGACTGCGGAGGTTTATGGCCCTGACCACGGGGGAACAATGGAGGAGGACTGACTGTACTTTGTGCCTTCCACCACAGTGAAGAATGCTGTGGTGGATGTTTGTGTTAAATTTTTATTGTGTGTTCTTTTTGATTGTACCGCTGCTGGCAAGTTCATTTCACTGCATTTTATTGTGTACGTGATGAATAAATCTGATTGATTGATTGATTGTGTGCATGCATTGAACATGCCAGTGTCACAGAGTAAGCCAGACTTAACATGGCAATTGAAAATCACAGCAGACAATGATCCATTCACCAGCCTGTACTTCAATCTAAACAGAAATACCGAGCAGACTCACTAACAGTTGTACAGTAGCCGGGCACTGTGCATACTTCCAAATCTGAGGCATGTCTGACACCTAGTGGCCACTAATTAGATGCTTATCACAAAGTGCTGGAGTAACTAGGGGGTCAGGCAGCATCTGCGCAGGAAATGGATAGGGGACATCTTGGGTTGAGACCCTTCTTCAGGCAGTCCATCAAAGCTGGAGTTACTCATTTGGAGAGCCATCCAGTTAATCCCACCTGACTGCAACTGTTTTATCATTCAGATGTTTATCCAATATCATTTTGAAAGTGGCAATTGAATTTGTATTTATTGCTCTATCCATTCCCTATCCACTCGCTGCCTCTGAACAGGACTGAAGTGAATCAGGCATCAGAGAGAAATTTTATGCAAGATAAAAATGCCCTCGCCAGATTAAACTGAGACTCTGTACATGTTGACTGCGTTCTCCTCTTTGCAGATCTTCTACTTTTACAGGACATGGATGCAAAATTCATTTTCATCTGTTGGTGCCATTCCTGGAGTTGCAGTCCGTTAATTGTACTTTTTTACTACGTTTTTTTAGTTTTCTTTAAGTCTTTGTTTTTATTTATTTTGCCTTTAATGTGGGGGGATCAAGGGGAAACCACTTCCTGGTCCCTACCTGGTCGGTGAGGCAGCCTTCTCTCCGGCTGCCCATTCGACCCGTCCTCGCGGCCTACCAGCGGGCGTGGAGCGGCGTGGAGAGCGGCGTTTCCTGGCGGGAACCGCACAGCACCCTCAGCTTCGGTGGCGGCACGGCGCTGGAGCCCTACTGTGCAGCGGAGCGGGCGATGCCTTGCCTGGGTCGCCGCGCTGGACCGACGCGCTGGAGCTCCGGTGAGCTGGACCGCCGAGCTCAACACCTCCAGGACTGGAGCGACCATCCGCGGGCGGCGGCGCCGACTCCAACACCGGGAGCCTTGAGCTCCAAGTCGGCGCGGCCTTGTCGGCTTCAGGTGCTGCGGACGCCTGCGGGAAATCGGCCGTTCCAGCCGTAGTTACGGCCTCCGGTGAGGGATGCGGCCGTTCCAGGTGGCCCAGCTGCTGGAGGACTCTCCCGACGCCGGGGCTACATCACCCGGCGAGAACGGCCAGGATCATCGGGCCTTCGAAGAGGCAATAGCGGGGGCTTCATTTGGCCTGACTTTTTGGGGGTGAACTGGGGCTGGGGACTGGACATTGTGCCTTCCCCCACAATGGAAATCACTGTGGGGGGATGATTTTTGTATGTAATTGTTTGTAATTGTATTTGTTAGTCTGTGTTCAAGATGGCGGTCGGAGGGGGGAGTGGACGCTGGCGTTAAATTGCCGCTGCTCTCTCCTCAAGTTGTGCTTCTGATTTTCTTTTTTTTTGTGTTTTTGGAAGGAATTCTGTCCCTGATTTATGTATTGGTCTTTATAACCTATTTTTTTAAAATTCTGATTATATGTTTTCTATAAATCTCTGTATGGTGTCCTTGAGACCTCGGTATAAGGCGCCCGTAAATAAAATCCATTATTATTATTAGAGTAAGTCAGCGGGTCAGGTAGCATCTGTAGAAGTGATGCAAGGAGCTACAGATGGTGGAAGCTTGCATAGAACACAAACTTTCAAACAAAGAGGTGTTACTCTAGCACTTTGTGTTCTGCACAAGATTCCAGCATCTGCAGTTCCTTGTGTCTCCTGGAGATGTGGTGGTACAATTCAAGTACCTGGTAGATCTGCTAGAAATTGTTTCCATAACCCAAGTTGGATATAACGTGCTTGACGAATTAGGGAACACTATCTGTATTACACAATTTCGATCCGAGCGGTAGGGAATATACATCCGAGCGGTAGGGGATAAAGTGGAGCGCGGGGCTTGCTTGTTCCTTACAGAGGCCCGAGAGCCATTGGAGCGGTCGCAGAGGGAGGAGCTACACCCGAGCGGTAGGGGATAAAGTGGAGCGCGGGGCTTGCTTGTTCCTTACAGAGTGCCAAAATCGGCAACGTTCCAAGTTCCACTTCAAAAACAAGTGGGCTTGAGGAAGTCGCTGATTGGTGGAAGCAGACAAGAGGGAGCAGCTGATTGGGAGTCAGATCCCTGCTGATTGTATTGTATTGTAGCAGTTTGTTTTGTATTGTAGCAGTTTGTTTTATATTCTATCCAGGGTAAGGGGAGTATGAGGGCCAGGGCAGTTTACTGTTCTGGATGTCAGATGTGGGAAGTCATGGAGTCTGATAGCCCTCCAGACGTCCACATCTGCGCCAGGTGCATCGAGATGGGGTTCCTAATGGACCGTATTAGGAACCTGGAGCAGCAGCTCGATGACCTCCGTCTGGTCAGGGAGAGCGAGGAAGTCATTGAGAGGAGTTACAGGGATGTGGTCACTCCAACACCACAGGAGGCAGGCAAGTGGATCACGGTTGGGAGAGGCAAGGGGCACAGGCAGGGACTAGAGAGTACCCCGGTGGCTGTACACCTTGACAATAAGTACTCCTGTTTGAGCACTGTTGGGGTGGACAGCCTACCTGGGGGTAGCGACAGCGGCCGGGCCTCCGGTATAGAGACCGGCCCTGTTGCTCAGAAGGGTAAGGAAAAGAAGAGGAGGGCAATACTAATAGGGGACTCTATAGTAAGGGGGTCAGACAGGCGATTCTGTGGACGCAGTCGGGAGATCCGGATGGTAGTTTGCCTCCCTGGTGCCAGGGTCTGTGATGTGTCTCAACGTGTCCAAGATATCCTGAAAGGGCAGGGAGAGGAGCCCGAGGTCGTGGTACATATAGGTACCAATGACATAGGAAAAAAAAGAGAAGAGGTCCTGAAAGGAGAATTTAGGGAGTTAGGAGGGGAGTTAAAGAGAAGGACAGCAAAGGTAACAATCTCGGGATTACTGCCTGTGCCACGCGACAGTGAGAGTAGGAATGGAGCGAGGTGGAGGATAAATGCGTGGCTGAAGGACTGGTGCAGAAGGCAGGGATTCAAATTTCTGGATCATTGGGACCTCTTTTGTGGAAGGTTCGACCTGTACAAAAAGGATGGGTTGCACTTGAACCTGAGGGGGACCGATATCCTGGCGGGGAGATCTGCAAAGGCTACTGGGGAGACTTTAAACTAGAATGGTTGGGGGGAGGGACTCAAATAGAGAATGCTATTAGACAGTGTGTGAGGCAGGAGGCAGAGAAGGAAAGCACTCAGACCCAACATGTAGGGGGAAAGAAGAAAATAATAAACAGAGAATAAGAGGTGGTGGGGTTCTTAAATGGGTGAGCAGAGAAACAGAGGGGTGTAAAATGCGGGCGGAAGCAATAGGTAGCAAGGTAAAAAGTAAAAGTGGCAGGCAGACAAATCCAGGGCAAAAATCAAAAAGAGCCACTTTTCAACACAATTGTATAAGGGGTAAGAGCGTTGTAAAAACAAGCTTGAAGGCTTTGTGTCTCAATGCAAGGAGCATTCGTAATAAGGTGGATGAGTTGAACGTGCAGATAGCAATTAATGATTATGATATAGTTGGGATCACGGAGACATGGCGCCAGGGTGACCAAGGCTGGGAGCTGAACATCCAGGGATATTCAATATTCAGGAGGGATAGAGAGAAAGGAAAAGGAGGTGGGGTAGCGTTGCTGGTTAGAGAGGAGATTAACGCAGTGGAAAGGAAGGACATTAGCTTGGAGGATGTGGAATCGGTATGGGTAGAGTTGCGAAACACTAAGGGGCAGAAAACGCTGGTGGGTGTTGTGTACAGGCCACCTAGCAGTAGTAGTGAAGTTGGGGATGGCATCAAACAGGAAATTAGAAATGCGTGCAACAAAGGCAAAACAGTTATAATGGGTGACTTCAATCTACATATAGATTGGGTGAATCAAATTGGCAGGGGTGCTGAGGAAGAGGATTTCTTGGAATGTATGCGGGATAGTTATCTAAACCAACATGTAGAGGAACCAACGAGAGAGCAGGCTATTCTAGACTGGGTATTGAGTAATGAGGAAGGGTTAGTTAGCAGTCTTGTTGTGCGTGCCCCCTTGGGCAAGAGTGACCATAATATGGTTGAGTTCTTCATTAGGATGGAGAGTGACATTGTTAATTCAGAAACAACGGTTCTGAACTTAAAGAAAGGTAACTTTGAGGGTATGAGATGTGAATTGGCCAAGATTGACTGGCAATTAGTTCTAAAAGGGTTGACGGTAGATATGCAATGGAAGGCATTTAAAGACTGCATGGATAAACTACAAAAATTGTTCATCCCAGTTTGGCAAAAGAATAAATCAGGGAAGGTAGTGCATCCGTGGATAACAAGGGAAATCAAAGCAAAAGATGATGCGTACAAATTAGCCAGAAAAAGCAGCATACCAGAGGACTGGGAGAAATTCTGAGACCAACAGAGGAGGACAAAGGGCTTAATTAGGAAAGGGAAAATAGATTATGAAAGGAAACTGGCAGGGAACATAAAAACTGACTGCAAAACTTTTTATAGATATGTGAAGAGAAAGAGATTAGTTAAAACAAATGTAGGTCCCTTGCAGTCAGAAACGGGTGAATTGATCATGGGGAACAAGGATATGGCGGACCAATTGAATAACTACTTTGGTTCCGTCTTCACTAAGGAAGACATAAATAATCTGCCGGAAATAGCAGGGGGCCGCGGGGTCAAAGGAGATGGAGAAACTGATTGAAATCCAGGTTAGTCGGGAAGTGGTGTTGGGTAAATTGAATGGATTAAAGGCCGATAAATCACCAGGGCCAGATAGGCTGCATCCCAGAGTACTTAAGGAAGTAGCTCCAGAAATAGTGGATGCATTAGTGATAATTTTTCAAAACTCCTTAAATTCTGGAGTAGTTCCTGAGGATTGGAGGGTAGCAAACGTAACCCCACTTTTTAAGAAGGGAGGGAGAGAGAAAACGGAGAATTACAGACCAGTTAGTCTAACATCGGTAGTGGGGAAACTGCTAGAGTCAGTTATTAAAGATGGGATAGCAGCACATTTGGAAAGTGGTGAAATCATTGGACAAAGTCAGCATGGATTTACGAAAGGTAAATCGTGTCTGATGAATCTTATAGAATTTTTCGAGGATGTAACTAGTAGAGTGGATAGGGGAGAACCAGTGGATGTGTTGTATCTGGACTTTCAGAAGGCTTTCGACAAGGTACCACATAAAAGATTAGGCTACAAACTTAAATCACACGGTATTGGGGGTTCAGTATTGATGTGGATAGAGAACTGGCTGGCAAACAGGAATCAAAGAGTAGGAGTAAACGGGTCCTTTTCACAATGGCAGGCAGTGACTAGTGGGGTACCGCAAGGCTCAGTGCTGGGACCCCAGCTATTTACAATTTATATTAATGATCTGGACGAGGGGATTGAAAGCAACATCTCCAAGTTTGCGGATGACACTAAGCTGGGGGGCAGTGTTAGCTGTGAGGAGGATGCTAGGCGACTGCAAGGTGACTTGGATAGGCTGGGTGAGTGGGCAAATGTTTGGCAGATGCAGTATAATGTGGATAAATGTGAGGTTATCCACTTTGGTGGCAAAAACGGGAAGGCAGACTATTATCTAAATGGTGGCCGATTAGGAAATGGGGAGATGCAGCGAGACCTGGGTGTCACGGTACACCAGTCATTGAAAGTAGGCATGCAGGTGCAGCAGGCAGTGAAGAAAGCGAATGGTATGTTGGCCTTCATAGCAAGAGGATTTGAGTATAGGAGCAGGGAGGTTCTACTGCAGTTGTACAGGGTCTTGGTGAGACCACACCTGGAGTATTGCGTACAGTTTTGGTCTCCAAATCTGAGGAAGGACATTATAGCCATAGAGGGAGTGCAGAGAAGGTTCACCAGACTGATTCCTGGGATGTCAGGACTTTCATATGAAGAAAGACTGGATAGACTTGGCTTATACTCGCTGGAAATTTAGGAGATTGAGAGGGGATCTTATAGAAACGTACAAAATTCTTATGGGGTTGGACAGGCTAGATGCAGGAAGATTGTTCCCGATGTTGGGGAAGTCCAGGACAAGGGGTCACAGCTTAAGGATAAGGGGGAAATCCTTTAAGACCGAGATGAGGAAAAACTTTTTCACACAGAGAGTGGTGAATCTCTGGAACTCTCTGCCACAGAGGGTAGTTGAGGCCAGTTCATTGGCTATATTTAAGAGGGAGTTAGATGTGGCCCTTGTGGCTAAGGGGATCAGGGGGTATGGAGAGAAGGCAGGTACGGGATACTGAGTTGGATGATCAGCCATGATCATATTGAATGGCGGGTGCAGGCTCGAAGGGCCGAATGGCCTACTCCTGCACCTATTTTCTATGTTTCTATGATCAGGAACAAGCAAACCACTTAAAAGTTATTTTGGAAACTGACAAGCAGAAAAAAAGCTGTCCTGAAAAACAAAAGGCTTGGGGGAAGAAAAATGGTTTCAAGTAACCCAACCCACCTCCCCAGATACCATCGTCACTAAAGAACAGCGGCTACTGAATCCATGGGTGGTATTGAAAATGATGCAATC
>JAXLNO010005883.1:0-34697 GCA_038087875.1 Malacoraja senta
GAGGACTGGTCCCCCGACGCAATATTCCACCTCTCCACCAATCCCAATATTGGTGGCCAATGGGGGGGGCTTTCTGGAGCGCTGGTATGGGCTCTTGGGGTGGCAGCTCAGTCCCTCAAGCCTGATGTGCTTCGAGCAGGGTGCAAGGCCACCAAATTCAAGTGCAGTTTCATTCCACTTCAAGCAGGGTGCAAGGCCACCAAATTCAAGTGCAGTTTCATACCATTTCAAGCAGGGGTGCAAGGCCACCAAATTCAAATGCAGCTTCATACCATTTCATGCAGGGTGCAACGCCACCACATTCAAATGCAGTTTCATACCATTTCATGCAGGGTGCAAGGCCACCACATTCAAATGCAGTTTCATACCATTTCAAGCAGGGTGAAACCACTATAAAACCACCATAAAACCACACAAAACACCAAACTCAGTTCAGTAGACATAGAAACATAGAAACATGGAAAATAGGTACAGGAGTAGGCCATTCGGCCCTTCGAGCCTGCACCGCCATTCAATATGATCATGGCTGATCATCCAACTCAGTATCCTGTACCTGCCTTCTCTCCATACCCCCTGATCCCTTTAGCCACAAGTGCCACATCTAACTCCCTCTTAAATATAGCCAATGAACTGGCCTCAACTACCCTCTGTGGCAGAGAATTCCACAGACATTCAGTGTGTTCAATTGATTCACAGCTCAGAATCGTGACCTCTCCCTCCCCCATCATGCAGAGACTGAGCCACACTGAGACTGAGCCACACACTCACGTCCGGGTTTTATAACCCTTCCCCCTTCCACCGGAAAATGTGTGGCCTTCATGGCGTGATTGACAGGAGTCTCTCTCAACATTTTAAAACCCTAATAACACTTTTATTTTTCATTGATGGGAAGAATCCTCTGCACCTGCTGAGCGGAGGGGGACTGAGTAAGAAAGCCAAAATCACAGCCGTAAGTGGTAGCGTTTTATCTAAAATCAATATACAGTGCAAACAGGAAGTTACCCAAAGCACCCAAACCACCATTTGCAGTAGTGCCTTTTAACTTCAAGCATAAGCACCCAAACCACCATTTGCAGTAGTGCTTTTTAACTTCAACCCAAAGCACCCAAACCACCATTTGCAGTGGTGCCTTTTAACTTCAACCCAAAGCACCCAAACCACCATTTGCAGTAGTGCCTTTTAACTTCAACCCAAAGCACCCAAACCACCATTTGCAGGCAGTGCCTTTTTAATTCAAACCAATCATATTTTCATTTTCAAACCATATTAAGGGGACTCACAGTTGAGTAGACATGTGTTCAGTGTTATTCAGAGCTCAGAGAGACGTGACCCTCTGACTTCCTCCATCTTGCAGAGACTGAGTGAGGCACACCACTTCCTGGTTTTATAGTCCCTCCCCCTCCCTCCAACAGGGGCAGCAGAGAGAATGATGATTTTTTATAAAACATTAATATCTCTCTGAATTTTCATCGATGGGAAAAATCCTCTGGTCCAGGTAGGCGGACGTGGGCTCTGAACGAGGTGGTCAAAAATGACGGCCGTAAGTGGCAGCGTTCTCTCGGAAATCGCACCACAGTGGGCCAAAAGCGGTCAAGATCAGACTTTTAGTAATATAGATAGATAGATAGATTACTATATAATTTTAAATGTTTGAATGTAATAAAAATCAAATTTATAATCATTGAAGTATTTTAATTATTTTAAATAATTCCGGATTTTTTAAATATGTTTACTTATTTAAATTACTTATCAGAGATGTTGGAGAGTACCTTTGACGGCAGTGAGCCATAAGGAAAGGTTCTCGGGGCATACTAGGGCAGGACCTCAGGATCTGCCATCTGGGGCCTTTGGCCACTGGGCAGCCATGGCAACAAGGCCTGGGGCTCTGTTAGTTCCACAGTGCTAAACTTCATCCAGCTGCACGAATTGCATTATGGTTGGGAGTGAGGAGGGCAAACGCGAAAAGAAAGATATATTGATTAGTACAGATGTCAGAGGTTATGTGGAGAAGGCAGGAGAATGGGGTTGAGAGGGAAAAATAGATCAACCATGATTGAATGGCCTAATTCCGCTCCTACCAGTTATGAACTTATATCAGAGTGCAGAATATAGTTCTCAGCATTATAGTGCAACAGTTCCAGAGAAAAGGTCCAATGATGTAGGTTGGAGAATCGGGACAGTATCCCAGCTTATGGAAGGACCGTTCTGAAGTCTGATAACAGAGGGGGAAGAAGTTGTTCCTGAGTCTAGTGGTGTGCACCTTCAAGCTTTTGTTTCTTCTGGCTGACTGGCGCAGGGAGAAAAAGAATGATCGTGTTGGGAAAGGTGCTTGATTATGCCGGTTGCTTTCCCGAGGCAGCGTGAAGTGCAGATGAAGTCAAAGGTGGAGAGTCTGGTCTGTGGGTTGGACTGGGCTACATCCACAACTCTCTGCAATTTCTAATGGTTTTAGTCACAGCTGGTCCTAAACTAAGCTGCGATGGAACCCGACAGCATGCTTCCTACAGTGTATCTGTAGAATGTTGTACGAGTTGTTGGAGACATGCTGAATTTTCTGTCATCTGAGGAAGCAGAGACATTGGAGTGCCGTTGTGCTGTTTAGGCTGTCGCTTCAATGCGGTTTGTCCACGACTGATGGTTGGTAATATTTACGCCACTTCCAGAAGTCGACAACTAGCTGGAATAAACCTCTTGCTCTTCTTAAAATGAAACCATAGGAGATTTATATTCACCTGAAGGGGCTTGCCTTAACATGTTATCTGAAAAAACAGACAGCAGTGGAATACTAGCTGAGATTGTGCGCTTTTGTTGTCTGGATGGTGGCTGAAGCTCACAATCTTCTTCCTCGGAGCTGACAGTGAGCCATGACACTGAGCCATGAATGACACCCCAGTTTTCACTGAAAGGTGGGGGCTTGTTTCCTTATTTTACATGAGCTATCTGGTCATTACCTCATTGGCGTTTTGTTGAGGCTTGTTGTGTGCAGATTGACTGGTGCTCTTGTTGAATTCATACAGTGAAACCTCAACAGAATATCATTAGTGACCCACCGTGTTCACACCATCCATCAATCACCCTGGAGTAAAGCACCTTTGGATAGGAAGGTTGTTAGGGGAAAAAATGAAAAGGAGGGAGAGAATAAAAATCAACTGATCAGTTAAAGGAATTCAGAGCCCATTGATCAGAAACCTTCTTATGCATGATTACCTCAAATCGAATGACAGAGAGAGACCATTCAATGCAATTAGTCAAATCCATGTTAGTATTACACAGGTACCTGCTTCCACACGCACCTCATCACACATAATCTCCTTTACTCTGTATTCTTCTCATGCCTGTAAACCTCACAACAAAGGCATCAATGCTATCTAAATAGATGGACGAGAGTGTGTGTAATAATAATACTTTCCAATTGGCCAGGGTTTGTAAGAGTAAATTGTAAGGGCATTTTGTCAAGGTAATTAAGCACAACAGTGAAGATTAAGATGAATGCCTTTAGATTTTAGTGGATTTTAACAATATTATAAATTTAAATTGCTGCCAAACAACCTCTCCGACTCTGAAAAGGTAATTATTGCAATTGTTGCCTTGTTCCTTTGTAATGTTAATTTTTAAATAATATATATTTTTTGTTATCTTTTCCCTCTTGTAATATTTTCCCCTTCATTACACTAGCTATTTCAACAATAATTATATTTTAGACTCCCTGTATCTCAGTGAATATTATGTATTCTAACTGGCTAAAGAGCTAGACCTTTGCTTCACCCATGGCACATATATCTTTTGAGAGGTTAATCTGCACAAATAATCCCCACTGACAATAATTAGCTCATCAAATGTAGAAGATCTGAGGGCAGCTACTATAATTATTTTGCTACTAATTATTCAGGATATACTCATGTCTCAATGATACACGGAATAGCTTTCATAAAAATATAGAGTATTGATAAATGGATCAAATACCCAGTCATTGACATATCCCTGGGATCTGCGGATGAAAGTTGACTGTCACTCTATTTCTCCTTCACTGGGCTCTTGCAAATGAGGAAAATGTCAAAGAATCACCAAGGAATTGGAAGACCTTTCTTCATCTTATTTCACTCAAGCCCAGGAATTACAAAGGTGGTTCAGTCAAATAAGGAGTGAGTTAAATCCAACACATCAACTTCAGACCCTCAGTCTGAAGAAGGGTCTCGACCCTAAATGTTACCCATTCCTTCTCTCCAGAGATGCTGCCTGACCCGGTGAGTTACTCCAGCATTTTGTGTCTATCTTCAGTGTAAACAAGCATCTGCAGTTCCTTCCCACACTTCAATTTGTATTTATTGGTGAATAAAACTTACAGACAAAAATAACAATTGTAACGTAAAATAGTGCATGTAACAGAAAAGTACAATAACGACACACACAATTTTAAGGATAGCAATAATTATAATTATAATGATGGTAATAATTATAGCCAACAGATGGTAATAACTATTCCCTAGTTTAAACCTATGTAAAATCTCCTTCAGGTTATATGTTCATGGAGTCCATAACTGCAGCAATTTCATTTTCATCTCCGGAGTACAGACATCAGTAGAGTTCTGGCCCTTAATACAGTGTTGGACTTTGCTACAGGACGCTGTTTCTATGAAGTGTTAGATTTATATATTTTTATCCTGCAGCTACTATGGCAAGTTATTTTTTTCATACCTTCCTTTGAATTTAGCTTCCTTCTTGATCATGTTCATTTCCATTCTCATGGGCCGTTGAATAACCCATCTCAAGGTTAAAGAAAAAATGCACATGCTATTGAATGTTCCCAGGTACTGTCACATAGTGTATATGTTGGAATGATACCTTAGATTCTAGTTCTTTGATGAATGGGAAATTGTTTATCTAGAGGTTTTCGCAGTATCATATACAACTGCTACTTTGACTGTTTCTCTTTCCACAGGTACTAACTGATTTGAGGAGTTTCCAAGTGTTTTCTGTTTTCATGTCCGCAAGACATCTCCATTTATCTTCTCTTGTCAGTTTTTTAAAAATTATATCATTTTATATCTAATTCTATCAATCTATCTAATGTTCTTGTTATACATTAACTGTAAATCCACTTCCATGTCCAGCTCAAGGTACTCCAACCCTCTCTAACTATCGCTATTGTGGAAACGATCAGGTTAGTTTCTCTGTGAGGCATGTCAGAGATTTAATAATTTGCAGGGACTACCTAAAATTGGAGAAGTCAATGTTCATACCGCTGGGGTGTAAACTGCCCAAGCGAAATATGAGGTGCTGCTCCTCCAATTTATGGTGGCCCTCACTCTGGCCATGGAGGAGGCCCAGGACAGAAAGGTCAGATTCGGAATGGGAGTTGAAGTGCTGAGCCACTGGGAGATCAGGTTGGTTATTGCGAACCGAGCGGAGGTGTTGGGCGAAGCGATCGCCAAGCCTACGCTTGGTCTCACCGATGTAGAGCAGCTGACACCTAGAGTAGAGGATGCAATAGATGAGGTTGGAGGAGGTGCAGGTGAACCTCTGCCGCACCTGGAAAGACTGCTTGGGTCCTGGAATGGAGTTAAGGGGGAGGTAAAGCGACAAGGGTAGCATTTCCTGCGGTTGCAAGGGAAAGTGCCAGGAGAGGGTGTGGTTTGGGTGGGAAGGGACTAATAGCTTGGGCCCATGAGCCCATCCCCAAACTCTACCTCCGCTACATTGACGACTGCATTGGTGCTACCTCCTGCACCCATACACAATTCACTGACTTCATCCATTTCACCACTAACTTCCATCTGGCACTCAAATACACCTGGACCATTTCCGACATTTCCCTACTATTTCTGGACCTCACTATCTCCATCGCAGGTGATAGACTACTGACCGACATCCACTATAAACCCACTGACTCCCATGGCTATCTGGACTACACTTCTTCCCACCCTGCTTCCGTAAGGACTCCATCCCCTACTCCAAATTCCTCCGTCTACGCCGCATCTGCACCCAGGATGAGGTGTTCCAGGGCATCGGAGATGTCCTCATTCTTCAGGGAACGGGGGTTCCCCTCTTCTACTATAGATGAGGCTCTCACCAGGGTCTCTTCTATACCCCGTAACTCTGCTCTCACTCCCCATCCCCCCACTCGCAACAAGGGCAGAGTCCCCCTTGTCCTCACCTTCCACTCTACCAGTAACATACAACAAATAATCCTCCGACATTTTCACTACCTCCAACGGGATCCCACCACTGGCCACATCTTCCCATCTCCTCCCCTGTCTGCTTTCCGCAGAGACCGCTCCCTCCGTAATTCGTCCCTTCCCACCCAAACCACCCCTCTCCTGGCACTTTCCCTTGCAACCGCAAGAAATGCTACATTTGTCGCTTTACTTCCCCCTGAACTCCATTCAAGGACCTAAGCAGTCTTTCCAGGTGCGGCAGAGGTTCACCTGCACCTCCTCCAACCTCATCTATTGCATCCGCTGCTCTAGGTGTCAGCTGCTCTACATCGGTGAGACCAAGCGTAGGCTTGGCGATCGCTTCGCCCAACACCTCCGCTTGGTTCACAATAACCAACCTGATCTCCCGGTGGCTCAGCACTTCAACTCCCCCTCCCATTCCGAATCCGACTTTTCTGCCCTGGGCCTCATCCATGGCCAGAGTGAGGCCCACCATAAATTGGAGGAGCAGCACTTCATATTTCGCTTCGGCAGTTTACACCCCAGCGGTATGAACATTGACTTCTCCAATTTTAGGTAGCCCTTGCTTTCTCCTCCCCTTCCCAGCTCTCCCTCAGCCGACTGTCTCCGCCTCTTCCTTTCTTCTTCCCGCCATCCCCACCCTCACATCACTGAAGAAGGGTCTCGACCCGAAACGTTGCCTATTTCCTTCGCTCCATAGATGCTGCTTCACCCTCTGAGTTTCTCCAGCATTTTTGTCTACCTGTGTGTGGATACAGATATCATTCAATTCACCCATTCACTCATTTGGCAATGTAATTTACAAGCCTTCATTTTAAAACATTGTCAGTCACACGTTTTTTTTTCATTGAGCTCTGGAGGAACTTTACTACCTATTACAGTAATCTAATAGCCCATGTACAAAACAATGCTCTTGTTAATCAGCTTTGAAATTAGCATATGAACGAATGCCTGCCAAGCATGCTATGAAATACTTACTTTGAGCATTTCATATTCCCAAAGCCTCCTGGTAGATCAAATTGTGGCCAAGTCTCTACACACACACTGCCCTGTAAAGCAGTTTCTTACATAACGTCACTCCTCCTCAGCACAGTACTCTAATATTCATGAGCCTGCAGCTTACGCTGCTCTATCAGATCCCCAAAGCTCAGCTTTCATCACTTCTACCATTCACATGCACAAGAACTTAAATATACAGAGACCAATTCTAACAAATTATTGTAGGTACAAGAATTTATCTGGCACAGTGCACATAATTTAGCTGGCGGCACAGTGACGCAATGGTACAGTTGCTGCCTCACAGTACGAGAGACCTGTGTATGATCCTGACTACGGGTGATATCTGTGCAGAGTTTGCACATACTCCCTGTGACCACGTGGGTTTTCTCAAGGTGCTCCAGTTTCCTCCCACATTCCAAAGACGTGTGGGTTTGTAGGTAAATTGGCTTCTGTAAATTTCCCTGAGGATGCAAAAGTGGGGATAACATAGAATTAGCACACAGGTGATCGATGGTCAGCATGGACTCGGTGGGCCGAAGAGCCTGTTTTCACGCTGTATCTCTAAAACTAAATCTAAAAATAATACAAGGAACCAGCAATTCTGGTTTACAAAAAAAGACACAAAAGATACTAAGTGCTGGAACACCAGCGGGTCAGGCAGCATCTCTGAAGAACATGGATAGGTGACATTTCAAATTGGGACCCTTTTTTGGACTTCTTGAGTCTGTAAAAGGTTCCCGATCCAAAACGTCACCTAATCATGTTCTCCAGAGATGTTGCCTGACCTGCTGAGTTACTCCGGCAGTTTGTGTCTAACAGCTTCTTCTTCTTCAATGCACCACAGCAGCATCTATGGCCAGTTTGTCACAATGTATCCTGTAAAATGTTTAAGCAAAATGTGAAATCCTTAATATCATTTATTTACTCCTGTTAACTCAGCAAAATTGTCAAATGCAATTGGCTGACAGTAGTAGGAATTGTTGCATTTACCAAAAATCACTTCAGAGGAAATAAACAAGAGAAAAAATGTTGCCGAAACTTTGACTAAACAAGATTCATATTTTAGTCCAATATTATTTTTATCACTTGCAATGTTTTCTCCTGGTCTGTACCTTATTGCATTTAGTTTAAGCATGATGCATTTGAATTCACAATTCGTTCACCAAGATTGGGGTTTAAATTACTCCGCATACCAGCAGCAAAATAGTAAATCATTGACTTGACAGCTGTAGTTGGAAACTGTAGTTTGTTTTACAATGAAAAATGAAAAGAAAAGTGGGGTTTGCAATGGCTGCAGTGATTGATGATACCCATGCCATAAATCTCCATTATGGAAACTCGTGGAGCAAGTTAAATTCACGCACCTTCCACAATGCTTTCTCGATGAATTAAAAGCACATTGCCTTCCCTGCAAAAGATGAATCAATGGGGAGAAGGCAGGCACGGATTATTGATTGGGGACGATCAGCCATGATCACAGTGAATGGCGGTGCTGGCTCGAAGGGCCGAATGGCCTCCTCCTGCACCTATTTTCTATGTTTCTATGTTAACTTAAAAAGGGACAAAACATCCAGCTCTGTGAAGAATTTAGAGTCATATGTAGCTCCTGTAGAAAAATAGAATGCTGCAGTCACACTCTCCAGCAGAGGTAGAAGTTAACTACTGGCCTTTTTCTGTTAATAACCTACATCACACTAAACAAAGGGAGTCAACATTGTTCTTCTAAGCTAAATGTAGTTCTCTGGATGTGATGCCAGGACCTGTTGGGCAATTTGCCACCATTCATTTAACAATATTTTGGCTTCTGGTATCACAAGCAGCAATACAAATGTCGCTTCTGAGTTGTGATGCTAATAAACCTGAGCAATGCTGAGTTACAGATTACATATGTCTGTTCCTCTGTGCCTCACAATGAATATAGTTTAGTTTAGTTTCGTTTAGCGATACAGTAAGGAAACAGGCCCTTCAGCCCATCGAGTCCATGCTGACCAACGATCACCCCTCACTAGTTCTATCTTGACACTTTTGGCAAATTTTACAAAAGCCAATTAACCTAATGTGCATGTCTTTGGAATGTGTGAGGAAACCGGAGCAACAGGAGAAAATCCACATAGTCACAGGGAGAACATGCAAACTCTGTGGAGACAATACCCATTGCCACTCCAACTCGACCGCAGCGCCATTCTGCCCCCCAAAGTAAAGTGTTCTAAGTAAATAAATGTTTCTTTCACACTGGACCAGAGCACTCTATGCCTTCTTAAAGCATAGCAATCTAAACAGCCTAAATCGAAAATCAAAAACAGCACATGATGGAATTGCTGTGAAAACAATATGTTTTGTAAATGAACACAAAGTGCTGGAGTAACTCAAAGGGGCAGGCAGCACCTCTGGAGGATATGAGACATCCAAGATGGCGCCTGCCTGCAGAGACTTTTGCAAAGCACAAGAACAGAAAAGAATTGTCAACAACTCCCAACAACTCACCAGGATCTGGAAAACAGCAGAAATCGGTGCCGTTTCGGACAAGCTGCTTGGGCACCTGAAGGCTCTTGCAATTTCGCGATCTCCCGCAGCTGCGGGAGCCCCGGACTTTAAACTTTCCCACGCTCGCTGGAAATCACCCGACCCGACGGAGGAACACAGGTACTGTACCTGGAAACTCCGGGATGACCTCCAGAGCCAACGAGCTGGATCTTCCAGGAACAACGGAGCTGGTGCTGCCGACTTTGAAGGTACCCCCGCTCGTTACAGAGCTGGAGCTGCCGTTTGTGAAGGAATCCCCGTTCCAGCGCAGGTTCGCAGAAACAGCAGGTACAGTAAGTACAGTACCTGGAAACAAAGGGGAAGCCTCCATTGTGTCCGGAAACGTGGCCGACGGGCAGGACTTCAGGTCAGATTGAAGCGCAGGGGACTTTGGCCCCCTCTCCCTATTATCCTACTGGCCAATGTACAGTCCCTTGAAAATAAAGTGGAGGACTTAATCAAAGGGAGCTTTTTCTATGTTATGTTTCTATTTTCTATGAGGCGTTCACCACCATAACTGGGGACTTCAATAAAGCCAACCTGAAGAAATCGCTCCATAACTTCCACCAACATGTCCCCTGCTGCACAGGCAGCAATTGAAGAGCGCACCCCCAGAGGTGAGGACTGTACAGAGCTGGTCGGGCGGGGGGGGGGGGGGGGGCAGTGGAACAACTACAGGACTGTTTCGAGTCTGTAGACTGGGCAATGTTCAGGGAGTCGGCAACGGACCTGAACGAATACGCCACAGTCGTTACAGACTTCATAAAGAAATGTATGGAGGACTGCATCCCAACAAGAACCTTCCAAGTGTTTCCCAATCAGAAGCCTTGGATGAACTATGAGACCCGCACTCTTCTGAAGACCAGACACCGGGCATTCATGTCTGATGATACAGTGGTCTACAAGAAGTCCAGATACGACCTTGGTAAGGCCATCAAAAAGGCCAAAAGGGACTTCTGCTCCAAACTGAAGGATGAGACAGATGTTCGGCAGCTGTGGCGGGGCTTGAATAAAATCACTTCCTACAAGGCGAGATCAGGAGGCAGCTCGAATGTCGGCGAAACATCACTCCCTGACAAGCTCAATGTGTTTTACGCACGATTTGATAGGGAGAACACTGATGTGCCTTCTCGAGCCCCCATTCGCCGTGATGGTATTTCAGTCACAGTCACAGAGGCCGATGTCAGAAAATCCTTCAGAGGGGTGAACCCTCGAAAAGCGCCTGGACCTGATGGTATACCCGGTCGTGTTCTAAAAACCTGTGCGGACCAACTGGCTGGAGTTTTTACGGACATTTTCAACCTCTCACTTCTGAGGTCTGAGGTTCCCACCTGCTTTAAAAGGGCATCAATTATACCAGTGCCCAAGAAGAGCAAGGTGACGTGCCTCAATGACTATCGACCAGTGGCACTAACGTTTGTGGTGATGAAGTGCTTTGAGAGGTTGATCATGGCGCAAATCAACTCCTACCTCAACAAAAACCTGGACCCTCTGCAGTTCGCTTACTGCCACAACAGATCAACGGTGGATGCCATCTCGCTGGCTCTCCACTCCGCTCTGGACCACTTGGATAACAAAAACTCATATGTCAGGCTGTTATTCATTGATTACAGCTCGGCATTTAATGCAATCATCCTCTCCAAGCTGGCTACCAAACTCGCAGAACTGGGTCTCTGCGCATCCCTCTGCAATTGGATCCTCGACTTCCTCATTCACAGACCACAGTCAGTTCGTATTGGTGGAAATGTGTCATCCTCAATATCAATCAGCACGGGAGCACCTCAAGGCTGCGTGCTTAGCCCCCTGCTGTACTCACTCTATACTCATGACTGCGTAGCCGGTCATAGTGCGAACTCCATCATCAAGTTCACTCTCGATACCACTGTTGTGGGACGTATCACAGATGGGGACGAGTCAGAGTACAGAAGTGAGATCGACCGACTGACCAAATGGTGCTAGCACAATAACCTGGCCCTCAACACCAGCAAAACCAAGGAACTGATTGTGGACTTTGGAAGGAGTAGGATGGGGACCCACAGTCCCGTTTATATCAATGGGTCGATGGTGGAATGGGTCAAGAGCTTCAAATTCCTGGGCGTGCATATCTCTGAAGATCTTTCCTGGTCCGAGAACACTGATACAATCATAAAGAAAGCACATCAGCACCTCTACTTCCTGAGAAGATTACGGAGAGTTGGTATGTCAAGGAGGACTCTCTCTAACTTCTACAGGTGCACAGTAGAGAGCATGCTGACTGGTTGCATCGTGGCTTGGTTCGGAAACGTGAGCGCCCTGGAGCGGAAATGACTACAAAAAGTGGTAAACACTGCCCAGTCCATCATCGGCTCTGACCTCCCTTCCATCGAGGGGATCTATCACAGTCGCTGCCTCAAAAAGGCTGGCATCATCATCAAGGACCCACACCGTCCGGGCCACACACTCATATCTCTACTACCTTCAAGTAGATTGTACAGGAGCCTGAAGACTGCAATGACCAGGTTCAGGAACAGCTACTTCCCCACAGCCATCAGGCTATTAAACTCGGCTCGGACAAAACTCTGAACATTAATAGCCAATAATCTGTTTATCTGCACTTTATCAGTTTAATTATTCATGTGTGTATATATTTATACAATGGTATATGGATACACTGATCTGTTCAGTATTCGTGCCTACTATGTTCTGGTCTGCTAAAGCAAAGCAAGAATGTCATTGTCCTATCAGGGACACATGACAATAAAACTCTCTCTTGAACTCTTGAACTCTTGATAGGTGACATTTCAGGTTGGTATTTTCTTCAGACCAATACATTTGAATCAGTCTGAAGAAGGATCCCGATCTGAAACATTACCTGTCCATGTCCTCCAGAGACCTGCCTGACCCGCTCAATTACTCCAGCAATTTGTGTTCTACGCAAGATTCCAGCATCTGCAGTTCCACATGTCTCTATGTTTTGTAAATATTTAGCAGGTCAGGTAGCATCTGTGAAGAAAGAAACAGAGGTAATATTTTGGATCAATTACCTTATTTTACAGCTAATAATTTAGAGATGAAACATGTTTTATGTTGCAGAGAGAGGTGTTGGTGAAGAGGAAAAAGGGAAAATCAATGCTAGTGAAAACCAAAATGACACATAGATGGTAATGTCAGCTAAGAAAGGGCAACAAAGGATTATTCATCACGGCTGAGCTGTCTGGAGGAGATGCAAAAAGTAAATGAATGAAAAAAGAGGGAATGAAATCAAAGCAAATTCAAAATGCTTCAAATCCTATCTGGAGAAGGGTCTCAACCCAAAACGTTACCTATTCATGACCTCCAGAGATATTTTCTGACCCGCGGAGGTACATGTAATCATGTATAGGCTTTCTGCTGACTGGATAAGTCAGATTTACCAGCCGTGCCTTTGTGCCACCCATACAGGATTCTTGAAATGCATTCAAAATTAATGTTTACGTTAACATATATCAAGCCCAAGGTGAGAGTTTACTTGGTATTATGAGTAAATGAACGCTTTACTGTTCTTTAATCAATGATGCTGCAATGGGATTCAAAGATTCCCACTTTTTCCTAATTTTGGCCACAAATGCCACCAAAGTACATGGATATCAGATGCTAATGCTGAGAAGGTCTTGGTTCAGGAAAATCACATGTGCGAACGTCTCAGGAACGTAAATCTTCCTGTTTTGTGAAGGAAAGGTGAGAGAGTACACAGTTGGGAGTGTGGCAAACCTTTAAGTCTAGCACAAGTCCAGGTTTGCTGTACACTGATATGCTTTATCAGAACAGAAACATCAATTTTCCTCCAGGGAGAAGGAAGGCTGGCAGCTTTTATGTCTGAAACCAGTGGTTCAGAAGTCTTAGAAATAGAGAAAGTGATCATTTTGAAAAATGGATCTAAAAACGATGAAATTGTGTGCTCCTTGTTCAGTGACTTCATCTACCCAAACAGGGAACACATGTACTTCAAAGCCTTAAGTGTAATAATACAAGGTTCGTTTTCTGACCCGATATCGGTAACAAATGTCAGCATTGTCTAGTGGTTTAAGGTTGAGTGATAATTGTACAGTGTTGTTTATATCTTAGTGTTGATGTAACTGATGGATTCCAGAACACATGTAAATAAATGATCAAGTGAAGCCACACAGGAATTCAAAAAATATATTATTGAAATGTCATCTTCCTAAACTTCAAAAGTAAAATATAAAAATATATGAACATTCAATTATCTAAATCTTGGGTGAATGAAGTGCAAGGGGGAGTAACGGCATCAACTTTAATTGAATGATTATATGATCTGAAATACAGAGGCATTTATTTATTCTTTGGCAAGACCCAAGTAAAAAATACAAGTCTGGCATTACATGGGTCTGCCCTTTGCATCTTACTGGCCAAGGATTGGACATTCTCCAGTGTAAGTTGATAGTAAGGTTTTGTTAACATAGATCATAGAACAGTACTCTAAAAGAGCAGGCCCTTCGGCCCACAGTGTCTGTGCCAAACAGGATGCCACGACTAATGCAATTATCAAGAAAGCACATCAGCGCCTCTACTTCCTGAGAAGATTACGGAGAGTCGGTTTGTCAAGGAGGACACTCTCTAACCTCTACAGGTGCACAGTAGAGAGCATGCTGACCGGTTGCATCGTGGCTTGGTTCGGCAACTTGAGCGCCCAGGAACGGAAAAGACTACAAAAAGTAGTAAACACTGCCCAGTCCATCATCGGCTCTGACCTTCCTTCCAGCGAGGGGATTTATCGCAGTCGCTGCCTCAAAAAGGCCGGCAGTATCATCAAGGAACCACACCATCCTGGCCACACACTCATCTCCCCGCTACCTTCAGGTGGAAGGTACAGGAGCCTGAAGACTGCAACAACCAGATTCAGGAATAGCTACTTCCCCATAGCCATCAGGCTATTAAACCTGGCTCGGACAAAACTCTGATCATTAATAACCCATTATCTGTTATTTGTACTTTATCAGTTTATTTATTCATGTGTGTATATATTTATATAATGGTATATGGACACACTGATCTGTTTTGTAATAAATGCCTACTATATTCTGTGTGCTGAAACAAAGCAAGAATTTCATTGTCGAACTTGAACTTCAACTTGATCTTGGCTGCCTGCTCATAATCCCTATCCCTCCATTTCCTCTATCGGTATTAAAGAAAGCAAACTCAATGCTAGCATTTATTTCAAGAGGGCTTGTATACAAAAACAGGGATGTAATGGTGAGGCTCTTATAAGGCACTGGTAAGGCCGCATTTGGAATATATTGTAAATTTTGGGCACCATATCTGAGGAAGGATGTGCTGGCTCTAGAGAGGGTCTAGAGGAGGTTTACAAGAATGATCCCAGGAATGAGTAGGTTAACCTATGATGAGCATTTGTCGGCACTGGGGGGACCTCATTGAAACATACAGAATAGTGAAAGGCTTGGATAGAGTGGATGTGGAGAGGATGTTTCCACCAGTGGGAGAGTCTAGAACTAGAAGTCATAGCCTCAGAATTAAAGGACCTTCTTTTATGAAGGAGATGAGGAGAAATTTATTTAGTCAGAGGGTGGTGAATCTGTGGAATTCATTGCCACAGAAGACTGTGGAGGCCAAGTCAGTGGATATTTTTAAGGCAGCGATAGATAGATTCTTGATTAGTACAGGGGTCACAAGTTATGGGGAGAAGGCTGGAGAATCGGGTTACGAGGGAGAGATAGATCAGTCATGATTTAATGGCGGAGTAGACTTGATGGGCCGAATGGCCTAATTCTCCTCCTATCACATGACCTTATGCCTATCCAAAAGTCTCTTAAATGTCACTACCATTTCTACCTCAACCACCACTACTGGCAGCATGTTGCAGGCACTACACCCTATGTGTAAAAAAAGCTTGCACCACACAACTCCTTTAAACTTTGCACTTCTCATCTTAAAACTATGCCTTCTTGGCATTTGATGTTTCCATCCTTGTCTTTGTCCATCCGTCTATCAATTAAAACCCTCATCACATGTATCCATCTAATATTTGCCAGGCTTTGTCGGCCCCCATTCTTTTCCAACTTTCTTCTCTCCCCTACTACATTCAGTCTGAAGAAGCGTCCAGACCCAAAACACCACCTATCCATGTCCTCCAGAGATGCTGCTTGACTGACTGATTTGCTCCAGTTAAATAAGACCTTTAGAAGTAAAAATACACTATTTAACAAGGTTGAACTCATTCCCAAATTATTTAAACCAACAGAAAATGGGTTGAAACATCATTACACTGTACTGTATCAAGTTGACAAAAGTTAATAGCTAAATTTGCAGGAATATGAATTATTCATCATATTGTATAGAAAGGAGGTGACTTCAATATCCACTTTACCTTTACAGCCAAATTGTTTTGGATATCTTTAAATCCCAAACCTATATGGATCAAAAAAGCTGGCATGCAGGTTTGTAAGTATCAGTAGGAATCATGACTCATGCTGTAACAACTTTGACTGGACACTCATGTTTCTTCCAGATCAATCAATCTGACAAAGAAAATGGATGCAACTCTTCCACAAGATCATTTGAGAAATAGATATAATACTCTCCTATGAGACACAAGGGACCAAATGCAACAATTTTAATGGGGATCATCCTGGCGTTCGACCTCTCCTCTCTCTTCAGACTGCAAGTTGGAAAATAATTAGATTAAATGAAGGGACTGGGGGTCAGTTGTAGTGACAATTTGGTGGCTTCTGGACAATAACAGCAAAAAGAGAGTGGTGAGAGAAAGCATTAAATGGCACATTTAAAATGAGAACCTGCTGGAAGATGATGGGCATTTTGTGCTGCTGCAAGCAAGGTTAAGTAAAGGGCCTGTCCCACTGTACGAGGTCATTCAAGAGTTCTCCCGAGTTCTCCCCTGATTCGAGCTCGTGTAATGTACGTAGCGGGTACGTAGGAGCACGTGGATGTCACGTAGCGGCTCGTACGAGTAACGGTAGGTACTCGGGAAATCCGGTAAACTCGTGACGTTTTTTCAACACTGTGAAAAATGTCCACGAGTAAAAAAATACTCATGATGAAAAAAATTGTTACTTTTTACTCGTACGAGCCCCTACGTACCCGCTACGTACATTAGACAAGCTCGAATCAGGGGAGAACTCGTGAGAACTCTTGAATTACCTCGTACAGTGGGACAGGCCCTTAAAGCATCCTTAATCATCACAAAAACAGAGTTCAAACATCCAGTCAAGGCTTGTTTCGTTATCTGATTGCCAAGTTATGTGTTAAGTTCACAGATGTGCAAAACCTCCACATAACCTTCAGTTCTGGGCATCATGTTATAGGAAAGATATTGTCAAGCTTGAAAGGGTTCATAAAATATTTACGAGGATGTTGCCAGGACTAGATGGTGTGAGCCACAGGGAGAGGTTGAGTAGGCTGGGTCTCTATTCCATGGAGAGCAGGAAGATGAGGGGTGATCTTATAGAAGTGTACACAATCATGAGAGGAATAGATCAGGTGGATGCACAGAGTCTCTTGCCCAGATTAGGGGAATCGAGGACCAGAGGACATAGGTTCAAGGTGAAGGGGAAAAGATTTAATAGGAATCCAAGGGGTAACTTTTTCCACACAAAGGGTGGTGGGTGGATGGAACAAGCTGCCAGAGGAGGTAGTTGAGGTTTGGACTATCCCATCGTTTAAAAAACAGTTAGACATGTACATGGATAGGACAGGTTTGGAGGGATATGGACCAAGCGCAGGCAGGTGGGACTAGTGTAGCTGGGACATGTGGGCAAGTTGGGCCGAAGGGCCTGTTTCCACACTGCATCACTCTATGACTCGATGACTCTATGATCAGAAGTAAAAGTTTAATACCATGTGATACTGCTGCATGTGTTTGCTCGGGTAGGGGGCGCTGCTCTGGGCAGCGGCCATGTCAGCAGCGCGTCAGTTTTTTCAACTTTTTCTTATTTTTTAGTATGTTTTAAAGTATGTATGGTGTGTTTCTTTGTGTGTCTTGTGTGGGGGGTGGTGTGGGGGGGTAAGGGGGAAACCGCTTCGGTCGCCTCCTCCATGGAGAGGCGACTTTTTCCAGGTCGCCTCCCCCGTGGCCTAACATCAAGGATCGGCGCGGCCTTTCCCGGAGACGCGCCCGGGGCTTCAGCGGCAGGCGCAGCGTGGACTCTCGGCGTGGAGCGGGTGAGCCCTCGCTGGGGCTCGCTGGAGGGGAACGCTCCGTTTCGCTGGCCCGGGGCAGCCGGCAGCCTGAAGTCGCAGCCTGAAGTCGCGGTCTGCAGAGCTCCAGCTGGTGCGGCGTCTACAGCCTGGGATCCCTCGTGGGGGACCCGGGGGAAGAAGAAGAAGCCATCACTGCCGGCCCGTGGCCAACTTCTACCGTGGGGCCGGCATGGACTTACCATCACCCCTGCAGGGGAGCTTCGACCGCCGGCCCTGCAGTCTACGGTGCTTCTGGCTGCGGCGGGGACTTTAAATCTCGACAGCCGGCCTGCGGCCTACAACAACTTAAAGCCGCGGTCTCCGGTGAGGAAGAGCCGATCCTGGACTGACTCTGGACTCTGGTCCTGTTCACGGAGGGGAATGGAGGAGGATTGGCCAAATTGTTGTGCCTTCCACCACAGTGTTGAATGCTGTGGTGGATGTTTGTGTTACATTTTTTATTGTGGTTGTGTGTTCTTATTATTGTATCGCTGCTGACAACCCAAAATTCCACCAGCTTGGCTGTGTGGTCATTAAAATACTATATATATATACTATATATACTATATATACTTCTCTCTGTGATTACAACACATTTCATAAGTATGCTACTCATGCACAAACCTATATCCAGACTGAAAATTCAACCAGACATCTCTTGAAATGAAACAAATGCAGAAAATGACAGAAACTCTCAGAAAGTCAGACAATAGCTGCAGAGAGATCGACAGTGCCAAAGTTTAACTCGCTGAAGGAGAAGCCTGAAGTAGGCTCCTGACCTGAAATGTTACCTATCTATGTTCTCCTGAGATGCTGCCTGACCCATTGAGTAATTCCAGCACTTTGTGTCCTTTTGTGTAAACCAGCATCTGCAATTTCTTTTTTCTACATAGGGTCAAGGTATAACACTGCCTTCTCTCTTCTGAGATGCTGTCTGGATAGCTGGGTATTTGTTTATTGCTTTATTATTGTTGTTGTTGTTGTGTGAATCAAGGTCCAGTGAAAACTTTGTTTCATGTGCTAACTGAGTAAATTAGTCAACATGAATGCAATCTGGAGGGTTGTTTACAGGTGATCCTATCTCTGCTGTGGGGTTCCACAAGGTTCCATCCTTGGCCCCATTCTCTTCTCCCTGTATATGCTCCCCTTAGGCCAAGTCATTGAAAGGCACGGCATTTCCTTCCATTGCTACGCAGACGATACACAACTCTATCTCCCCCTGAAGCCCAAAAAACAATCAAATCTGTTTAACCTTACCCACTGCCTCGAGGATATAAAGTGTTGGATGGTCCAGAACTTCCTCCAACTAAACGAGAGTAAGTCTGAGGTCATCCTTCTTGGCCCCTCGGACTCAATCAAAATGATAGCAGGCAGCCTTGGAAGCCTTACCCCACTACTCAAACCTCACGTCAAAAACCTTGGCGTGATATTTGACTCAGCACTGAAATTTGACAAACAAGTCAATGCCGTGGTAAAAGCTAGCTTCTTTCAGCTTCGGACGATAGCTAAAATAAAACAATTCCTCCAGTTTGATGACCTGGAAAAGATCATCCACACATTCATCTCCTCCCGCCTAGATTACTGCAACTCCCTTTACACTGGCATCAGCCAATCTTCCCTGTTCCGCCTGCAACTGGTCCAAAACGCCGCAGCGAGACTCCTGACGGGCACCCGAAAAAGGGACCACATCACCCCGATCCTGACCTCTCTCCACTGGCTCCCTGTGCGGCTCTGTATAAACTTCAAGATCCTCCTCCATGTCTACAAAGCTCTCAATGGGCTTGCCCCCACCTACATAAAAAGTCTTCTCACCCACCACTCCACCTCCAGGCCCCTCAGATCGTCCGACTTGGGGTTGCTGAATATCCCACGGTCTAGGCATAAGCTCAGGGGCGACCGCGCCTTTGCGGTTGCAGCTCCTAGACTGTGGAACAGCATCCCCTTTCCCATCAGAACTGCCCCCTCCATCGACTCTTTTAAGTCAAGACTAAAGACTTATCTATACTCCCAAGCCTTTCCTGACGTCCTCTGAGTGAGGGCTATATGTATATATGTATGTAGTTTGTTTTGTTTGTGCTATTCTTATAACAAATGTAAAGCACTTTGGCCAACGAGAGTTGTTTTTTAAATGTGCTATATAAATAAATGTGACTTGACTTGACTTGACTATCAGATCCTTAGGGTTTGTCCATCTTCATGCTCTTCAAGAGATCCAATACCATCTCCTCCAAAAAGCCACAGGTTACTAGTGTATTCCACATTGATCTCACTATCCTCCATGTCCTTCTCCTTGGTCTTCTTCTTGCGTTTGAGGCAGCAGAAGTCTGCAGTAGGGTGATGCCATCCGGTTCAACATCCGTAGGTGCCCACCCTAAAAAGGACGCATGCTCCGGGTTGGCACCAAGCTGCGGCGCTGCTGCTGTCTCTGTGTGTTGTCGTTTGCCTGACTGAGGTCAGTTGACAGGGCTCACCACTGGGAAGTCGACAACATGAGTCCCCTTCTCCTTGGTGAAATACTGTATATATTTTATTTATCCGGAGTTCTGTGTGGTATGAATATGTTATTGCACAATTTTGTTATTTCACGTACTGAAATGGAAAACCAATAGGCTTGATTAAATGCTTTAGCATCCACTAAATAAGAAAAGCCAAGTCATCAGCTGTGCTTAAGTTGACCAGCACCTTTAATTGAATCATGCTGTGGCTGGGAATGAGTCAATACACCCTGGGGATTAGATTGCCTTCATACGAACCGGAATCCAATTCACCCTTAAATCAGGATCAAGATTTATACCTTTAAAAGTGATCAATGCAACTGGGTGAAGGGGGATTTACAATAAATCAGGTTAAAGTCTGAGCAGGAAAAAAAGGTTTGAAGGCAAAATTGAAGGTTCTTTATCTAAATGCTCAAAACATTGGTAACAAGATAAGTGTTGGAAGGAACTGCAGATGCTGGTTTAAACCGAAGATTGACAAAAAATGCTGGAGTAACTCAGCAGGACAGGCAGCATCTCTGGACAGAAGGAATGGGTGACTTTTCGGGTTGAGAGATGAATTAATGGCACACACAGAAATAAATGTTTATTTAATCTAATTGCTATTACAAAGCGACCCAGATTGATAATTAAATATTCTAGGATAATTTTCTTCTGGAAAAGGAGGCAAGGCAGCCCTGATATTAAAGAATGAGATTGAAGCAGTAGAAAGCAAGGACCTTAGCTCAGAAAATCAAATATACAAGTTTTGGTGCAACAAAGAACCAGCAAGGGGCAGAAACCATTGATGGGAGATGTATATATATATTCCCAAATGGGAAAGGGGTTGCAGAAAAATAAGAAAGTCAGGATATTAGAGGTGCATGGAGCAAGAGTAATACAACAATGATGGCGACGTTAAGCCACATTTAGACTGGGCAGATCAAAGTAGCAGTAGAAGCATGGAGAATGAATTCAAGGAGTATATAAGGGATAGTTTTCCAGATAATAATTTTCAGAATTCCTGGTTACCTTAGACAGCATGTTGTCTGATGAGAAAGGAGTAACTGCAGGTCTGCTATTTAAACGGCCTTCAGGGAACAGTGATGATAATATGATGAAGATGGATATAAAAATTGAAAGTGATTTGGTTCAGTGGAACTAATATCTTTAATCTGAATAAAGCACGTAATGAAGGCATAAAATGTAAGTTGCTACTGCAGTTTGGGAGACCGTTCCATATGGTGAGAGCAAAAGGGCAATGGCTATCATAGTTTTCAAGTAATATAAAATAAAAACAGAAATGCAGGAAATATTCAAAAGGTCAGGCAGCATCAAAATTATTAACATTTAAGGTTTCAGATCAATACCCCTTCATTAATTACAAAATATATATCCTTTTAAGGTGAAGAAAACAGGAAATCTGTTCTAATCAGAGCAACCAAGAAGAGTTACCAAGACTATTTTAGTTCAGAGGAGGAAGCTCATAGGGTTTCCTCTAAACTATAGCATAGCTTACTGGAGGCACGGTCTCAAAAATACAGCCAATATCATCAAAGACCAACATCACCTTGGCAATACATTCATTTCACTCCTATCATCAAGAAGAAGATCCAGGAGCCTGAAAACCACGAACAACAGGATCAAGAATAGCTTCTTCCCAGCATCCATCAAGCTCTTGAACACTACACCGCATTAACCTCAACAAGTATGAACTTCAAAGGACTGTATATTTAGTTGCAGTATGGACTTTGTTTTTTGCACTATTATTGGTTACCAAGTATTACGGTTATTAATTTACAGATTTTTAAATTATTATATACTATCCATGTGTATTGGTTTGACGAGCCTATTAAGCTGCTACAAAAATAATTTCATTGTCCGTTAGAGGCACTTGTAACAGTTAAGCACTCTTGACACTTGACTCTTGACTCTTGCCAAAAATAAGCAGCAAGTCTGAGGATCGGGAGAATTGCAGAATTCAGCAAAGGATGATCAAACCACTGGTACTAAAAGTGAAAAAAGAGCAGGGAGATAGGTTCATGACAAGCATCTAACCAAATTATAACAACCTGTTTAACTGAAAATGTCAGTTAAAATTAATGTTGGTGAGAATTATACAGGATATAAAGGAAATGGCAGTGATCTTCAATATACATATTTCGTGTCTGTCATCATAGAACAAGACAGAGAAAATGCCTTGAAAAAACCCAGATCTGAAGCAAATGATCTCAATGAAATTAGCATAAAAAACATTTTTTTGGTGAATAAATCCCCAGGACCTGACGATTTGGCTGTTTGAATTTTGCAGAAGGTGACTATAAAGATGAACAGCTATTCATGTATTCTAGAACAGTTCCAATAGATCAGAAGGTAGAAAATGTAATTCAATTATTTAAGTGGGAAAGAGTGAACAAGCAACTTTAGACCAGTTAGCCTGGTATCAATGGCAGGGAAACAGTGGGAACCTAATATTAAGGAAGTAGTAACAGAGCACGGAGAAATAAGTAGAGGATTGGACTGTGCCAACATAGGCTCATGAAAGGAAAATCATGTTTGACAAAGCTGTTGAAATTGTTATGTTGATCCCAGTAGAATAGATAAAGGTGAAATGACTGATGGGATCTGTTGAACTTTCAGAAAGCCTTCGGTAAATTGCAGCACATCAGATTATCACTCAGAATGAACAGATGTCATATTGAGAGTGATATAGTTTATATTTAGAGATACAGCAAGGAAACAGGGCCTTCAGCCCACTGAGTCCACACCAACCAGGGCCTTCAGCCCACTGAGTCCACACCAACCAGGGCCTTCAGCCCACTGAGTCCACACCAACCAGGGCCTTCAGCCCACTGAGTCCACACCAACCAGGGCCTTCAGCCCACTGAGTCCACACCAACCAGGGCCTTCAGCCCACTGAGTCCACACCAACCAGGGCCTTCAGCCCACTGAGTCCACACCAACCAGGGCCTTCAGCCCACTGAGTCCACACCAACCAGGGCCTTCAGCCCACTGAGTCCACACCAACCAGGGCCTTCAGCCCACTGAGTCCACACCAACCAGGGCCTTCAGCCCACTGAGTCCACACCAACCAGGGCCTTCAGCCCACTGAATCCACACCAACCAGGGCCTTCAGCCCACTGAGTCCACACCAACCAGGGCCTTCAGCCCACTGAGTCCACACCAACCAGCGAGCACCCTTACACTAGTTCTATCCTCCACTCTAGTGACAATTTACAGAAGCCAATTAACCTACAAACATGCACATTTTTGGAGTGTGGGAGGAAACCAGAGCGCCTGGAGAAAACCCATGCAATCACAGAAAGTAGGAATCAACAGATCCTTTTGGATTTTAGAGGATGTGCCACTGGGATTCAGCAAGGATTATCGCTAGGGCCTTAGCTGTTTTGTGATCTAGATCAATGATATGGATGATGGAATCAAGTGCAGTATATCAAGCTTGCTATGAATAAAGAAGATGTAGAGATGTTTCAGGAAAATAAGGAGAAACTAGGACAAAAATATAGCAGACACAGTATAATCTGCGAACATCTATCTACTTGGTAGAAAACTGAAATATATTTTAAATGGATTGAAAGGTGTTGGCACTCAGAGGGACCAGGGTGTCGCAATAAAATTAACACTCAAGTATAGTATGCAATGGATATTATTTCTGAGATGGCAGGTTATGGGAGCTTTGGATGACAAGAGAGATTGTAAATTTGTCAAAAAGAAGCATATAAGGTATAGGAAAATAAAAATAGACAGGGCGTTTGAGGAATATAAAGAAATCAGGGTAAAAAAATCAAACGGAGTTAGGAAGGCCAAAGTATGTGTGTGTGTGTGTGTGTGTGTGTGCATGTGTGCGTGTATGCATGTGTCTGTTTGTGTCTTTCTACCTTCGTCAAAACGCCACGCGTGGCGGAGAAATTTTTACAGATTATTAATCACATTATCCCTGTCGACAAAATAAACCGCTTCACATTTCATGCTACATTTCACGTTATAGCGTTTTAAAAATAGCGAAAAAAGTTTTTAAACGGCAAACGTCCTTCAACCCGCTTCGAGTGACGTCACAAAGGGGGGGGGAGTGGGCGGGCACCAAGGGGGAGTGGGCGCCCACCAACTTCCAGTGACGTCAGGGGGAGGGCCGCATTTAAATTAACGTTCCGCTTTTTCCGACCCGAGCTTCTACCCGCGACACCCCGGCTGGGGTTTTACGCGGCCATCAAGGAGGCATTGAGACGCGAGTGGTGAGGCCTCGCGACGATGGGGCCATGGCAGCAGTGAGGCATCATGACGACGGGGCCTCGCGGTGTCGGTGGGGCCTTGTGGCAGCAGTGGGTCATCGCGGCGAGGCCTCGCGGAGATGGAGCAGCGGCAGCGGTAGGGGAAAAGAGAAGGAAGGAGAGGTGAAGGAGGGATTGGGGGAGGGGAGGAGGAGAGGGGAAAGATCCTGGGGAGGTGAGGAGAGTGGGGGGATTGAGGGAGTGGAGGGGGTAGGGAGAGTAGTTACCACGTCTACACTCCCTCTCTTGCCCCCTCTTTCTCTACCCTCCCTCCCCCTCTCTACCCCCTCCCTATCTACCCTCACTACCACCCACTCTACCCCCCGCCCTCTCTACCCCCCTCGCTCTCCCTCCCTCGCCCTCTCCCTCTACCCTCCCTCCCCTTCCCACTCTATCCCCTCCCTCTCTCTCTCTACCCCCTTCCTCTCTGCCCCTCTCCCTCTCTACCCCCTCCCTCTCTACCTCCCCTCCCTCTACCTTCCTCTCTACCCCCCACCCTCCCTCTCCCTATCTCCTCCCCTCCCTCTCCCTATCTACCCCCCTCCCTCTCTGTAAAGAAGCTATAACGACACATCGTTACTTTACTATCTTTATTCATACTGGAGCATTACATATTGCACTAGCTGTACGTGGTCTGTCACAGGAACTAGAGAGCGATCTGAGGGTGGGGAGGTTGTAGTTATACTTGTGATATGGGGAGTGGTTAGTAGTGATGAGGTCACTATATTAAAGGCACATGCATATATTATCTACATCCTTCCCCTTGGAAACGACAGGCAAATACCATAGTGACAGGGCGACCACGGCTCATGCGCTAGGATGGTTAAACAAAATCGCCAAAGCGGACAGGCGGTTTGACAAGACGTCCCGACCGGGTTCGCATCTCGCCATCCTCCCTTCCGGCAGGAAGAAGAGGCACCGATGGGGGCAGACGAACCGGAAAGGGGGAAACGGGAGGAACGGAGGAGACCGCGGCACCAGAACCGGAGGTGATGCGGGATCAGGAGCGGGCAGAGCGCGGGCAGGCGAGCGAGGACTAGCCGGAGTAGGGTGGGATGGAAGGAGTTGAGGTGGTGTAGACCGTTGCATGTTAGGAAGGAAGGGCAGAGCATCGCCCGGACGCGGAAACGGCAGTGGGGGAGCAAAGGGATCCGCGGCGGGCGGACGCGGCTCGTTGACGAGCCGAAGGTGCTGGCGGGACCATCGGTAAATGGCTCCCGCATGGTCGACGAGATAAGACCTGGGCGACCCCGCAGAGCCGATGACGGTAGCGAGCTTGGAGTGACCGGAAGGGGTCTGCATGCGGACAACTTGACCGGGGAAGAGGCGCGGCAGCGGGTGGCAGGACCTGTCATGGGAACACTTCTGGACATCGTGCCTGAAGGCAATGCATTTCTGAACCGCAGCAGGCGTGAGGACAGACGGTATGAAGGAGCGCTGGGCCACAGGGAGCGGGAGTCTGGTAGCGCGAGACATGAGCCGCTGAGCAGGGGAACCCATGGCAGAGTCGCGGGAGATGTTGCGGAGGTTGAGGAGGGCTAGATAGAAATCGGAGTTAACGACATTGTTCCAGCAGGTTCTTTGCACTGCGGACGGCGCGCTCGGCCAGACCGTTGCTTTGCGGGTGAAATGGTGGAAGTTCCATCTGGAAGCGAAAGCTTTAAACTCGGAGCTCGTAAACTGGCTGCCATTGTCCGACTGCAGGCTTGCCGGGGGGCCAAAAGTGCCAAAATGATGGCCTAACCTGTCGATGACGGCCGAAGAGGTTAGGGAGTGCAGCCGGTCGACCTCGAACCAGCTGGAGTAGGAGTCAACGAGAACCAGGAAGTGTTTGCCCCGCCACTCGAAAATGTCGACGGCAACCGCCATCCAGGGCAGTTCGGGGGCAGGCTGCTGCAGAAGCGGCTGACGCTGCTGGTGGGGGGCGAGACTGTTGCAGGTGGAACACGAGGAGACCCTCTCCCGGATGTATTGGGCCATACCAGACCAATAGAACTGGCTCTGGGCGTGAGACACGGTGGCTTCGGCCCCAGGATGTCCGCGGTGAGCGACCTGAAAATAGTGGTCGTGCAGCGCAGCAGGCACGACCACCTTGTGACCCTTCACCACCACGCCGTCATGTAGTACGAGCTCGTCACGGACCAGGAAGTAGGGCACGGCGCCAGCCGGCAACGCGGAACGACGGTCGGGCCAGCCCCGCTGGATGACGGCAGAAAGCTGTTGCAGGGCAGGGTCATTGGCAGTGTGTTCATCCAGGGACTTCATCTGCTGTCAAGGGCCGATGTTCACTTGGAGCACCATTAGATCAGACATCTCATAGGGGTGGCGAACGGTGGACGTTAGTGGGGCACGAAACAACATGTCGGCCACGAACATGTCCTTGCCCTTACGATAAACCACCTTGAAAGTGAAGCGCTGGAGCTGCAGCATCATGCGCTGCAGGCGGGATGAGGCAACATGGATCGACTTGTTGAGAATGGTGACAAGCGGCTGGTGGTCAGTTTCAATGGTGAAAGTGTTGCCCAGGACGTAGTCTTTGAATTTGGAGCAGGCAAACACCACGGCCAGTAGCTCCTTCTCGATCTGCGCGTAGTGCTGTTCGGTGGCGGTCATGGTGCGGGATGCGAAGGAGACAGGCAGCTGTAGGCCGTCATGGACCTGGAGACAGGCGGCACCGAGTCCGAACTGAGAGGCGTCGCAGGTGAGGACAATGGGACGCTGCAGGTCAAAAAACGTGAGTGTGGGGGTGCTGATTAGCTTGGATTTAAGGATGTCGAAGGCTTTCTGGTGGTGGGGGAACCAAACCCAGGACGTGTCCTTTTTTATCAAATCCCTCAGGGGAGCGCTGAGCTCGCTGAGGTCGGGGATGAACTTCCCCAGGTAGTTTACCATGCCCAGGAAGCGTTGTAGGCCTGCCACATTAGTAGGAGAAGGCATCCCGGAAATGGCTGCTGTTTTTTTGCGGGTCCGGTTTCAGCCCCTCGGCGGTGAATACATGTCCAACATAGGTGACCTCCGGGACGCGAAATCGGCACTTCTTGGGGTTCAGTTTCAAGTTGATTTCCCGGGCCCGGTCTAGGACCTGGCGGAGGTTGAAGTCGTGTTCGGCGACATCCTTACCGTAAACGAGGATGTCTTCAACGACGATGGCGCACGGTCGATCGGAAAACAGCTGTTCCATTGTCCGTTGGAATACCTCGCTGCAGAGTTGATTCCGAATGGCATTCGGAGAAACCGAAATCTGCCGAAGGGGGTGGCGAAAGTTGTCAAGGTGGAGGACTGCTCGTCAAGTGGTATTTGCCAGAAGGAGCTTTTGGCATCGAGGACAGAAAAGACCGTTGCCGGACCAACCTGTGCAGCGACTTCCTCTACCGTTCTCATAGGGTAGTGTGGGCGTCTAATGGCCAGGTTGAGGACTTTGGGGTTGATGCAAATGCGTATCTCGCTTTTGTCCTTTTTCGCGGCAACAACCATGGTGGAGACCCACCTGGTGGGCTCAATGACTGCCTTTAGGATGCCCATTTTTACCATACTGTGTAGCGTCGACTCCACTCTGGCCTTCATGGCGAAGGAGACACGGTGAGGTGCATTGACCACTGGTTCGACCTTGCGGTCTACTGCAATCTTGTAGTTGCAGGGCAGTTTGCCCAGCTCATCATCAAAGCGGTTGGGGTATTCGGCCAACGGGTCCATGAGGGCCTGCACCTGGTGAATGTCATGGTGGAAGGATACCAGGCCCATTTCCTGGCATGCCTGGATACCCAGCAGGGTAATGCATTTTTGATCGAGGAGATAGAAGGTGAGGGGCTGAGAGGACTCCAGTATCTTGCAGCTTAGCGTAGCCTTGCCCACAGGAGTAAGAACCCCTCCCCCGTAGGCATGCAAAGTTGAGCTGTCAGAAAAAATCTGCTCATTAGTTCTTATCTTTTTGAAGAGTGTTGTTGACATAACGTTCGCAACCGCCCCGGTATCAATCTTAGCAGTGAAGGTCGAGTTGTTCACAGTTACTCGCACTGAAGGGTCTGTTATCATGGCAGGTGCGCCCAACACAGTAAACAGGCTGTTCTCCCCCTGAGAGGAGTCGGATTCAGATACAGACTGTCCGTCGAAATAGCATGGGGAGCTGAGCTCACTATCAGCTTGTACCAGGTTGTTTAAAATGCACCTCGGAACAGCGAAAGGCTTCCCACGGGAACGACAGGCCGCAGCGAAATGGTTCAATTTCTTGCAGACATTACACGTTTTACCCAAGGCAGGGCATACATTGTATGGTGGTGAAGTTACAATTAGGGCACCTTTGCCGGGCACGTCCCCTGGGAGCAGTTCCGAACCCCAGAGCACGTCCCCCTTGAGCAGTGAGCGACCCCGGGGGTCGCGACCGGGGCGTGTTCATCATACGGCTGAAACTGCTTGCAAGGTTAATCTCATGGTCAGCCGGTGACACCGCCGAGGTGACAGCCTCAGCCAAGCGGGTGGCGTGCATTGCATCGTTGAAAGTCAGATCGGGCCTCCGCAAAAGCTCGGCCCTGAGCTTATCGTCGCGGAGACCGTAAACCAGAAGGTCCCTAATAATCTCCTCGGGGTCATCGTGTTGAGGCGGCACCGCCTGGCCAGGTGCCGCAGCGCAGCGACATAGTTCTCTGCAGATTCCCCAGGGAGCTGACGCCGCGCGAACAGTTTAAAACGTTCTAAGATGCAGTTTGTTGGAATGTCACAAATAGCATTAAACTTAGCCACCAGATATACCGGGTCCCGAGCAGATTCTCCCTCAGTGTAGACGAAGAAGTCTGAGCGAGCCAGGGCCTCGGGACCAGCCAAGTTGAGAAGCAGAGAGGCTGTGAGCTCTGGGGTAGCGGCAGGATGAGCGATCGTGACATAGTGGTCAAAGTCACGTTTGAAGACATCCCATCGATGGGCAATGTCTGAATCGAAAACGAGCACATCAGGCTTACGGGCAGAAGTGGCCATTACGAGGAAATGAGAAGGTAGAGGAAACAAAAAACTGGGACAAAATTAAATGATAAACCGATAGACAGGAGGCGCAAGGTAAGAGGTATGACACCATGTAAAGAAGCTATAACGACACATCGTTACTTTACTATCTTTATTCATACTGGAGCATTACATATTGCACTAGCTGTACGTGGTCTGTCACAGGAACTAGAGAGCGATCTGTGGGTGGGGAGGTTGTAGTTATACTTGTGATTTGGGGAGTGGTTAGTAGTGATGAGGTCACTATATTAAAGGCACATGCATCTATCATCTACACTCTCTACCCCCTCCCCCTACCACTCTACCACCCCTCCCTCTCTGCCCCCTCCCTCTCTACCCCCTCCCTCTCTACCTCCCCTCCCTCTACCTTCGTCTCTACCCCCCACCCTCCCTCTCTAGGGATTGAAGAGGGAGGGTGAAGAGGAGGAGGAGGAATTGCTGGGGGATGTGGAGAAATGAGCCGCATCTGCGCTCATTGGGGGAACTATGGGGGCTAGTTGGGGGCTATGCATGAGTGATGGAATATTGCGTTGGGGGAACGGGTTGCGTTGGGGGAACGGGTGAATGGTGGAATATTGCATTGGTGGAGCAGACCCAATGGGTCTAGTTTACATGAAACGTGATTGAGGAAATAATATGTTGTTAAAACATGCACAAGATGTGAACACTTGCTCCCATGTTTTTATATCATACTTTATGTGTGTTAAGATGTTAAATTTTTACAAATTTAGCTTACAAATTGTTATCTTATCATTTTCCCAAAACATTTTATAGTTTATCATGGATAAATAGATGGATGGATGGTCATTGTTTTGTTAGATAGGGAATTTGCACAGGAAATCAAATAATGTACAATTTGTTGCTTTGTTCATTTGTTCCCAAAGGCAATCTGATTTTGGCATTCGGAACCTTTTTTGATTTATTTGAAGAATGGGAAACAGGATTTTAAAAATCAGAACACATACCCCAAAGGGGAGTCATGGAGCAGAAGGTTGTGAAGGACATGGTGAAGAGAGGTTTTGAGGTTGCACGCTATGTGACCTATAAGAGGGTCCATACAATGGTGGTATTTTGGGAAATTGTGAAGAAAAGTTGTGCTATCTGTATAGATTTAGATTTAAGATTCTAGAGTTAGAGTTAGATTTAGATCAGTTAGATTTAGCTCTTAGGGCTAAAGGAATCAAGGGATATGGGGAAAAAGCAGGAACGGGGTACTGATTTTAGATGATCAGCCATGATCATATTGAATGGTGATGCTGGCTCGAAGGGCCAAATGGCCAACTGCTGCACCTATTTTTCTATGATTTCTATCAAGTGCCTCTTGTTAATCTCATTGCTCTAAACATTTTACTTACTGGAAAATACTTTGTGTCAGGCTTTTCCGCATATGTGTAAATTTAGAGTGGCCTCAGGCAGACGGATGGAGTACTTGAGAGCCAAACAGAGTCCAGCAGCCAGGCCATATTGCTACATTGCAATATTGGAAGATACTGGGAGATGATGATTAATTCCAATTAATAAAGGTACTTAAACCACTTAAGAGATTAAATGATGCTACCATCTAAGATGGTTCCAGCTTTGCTACACTTAAAACAGATTTTGGATCATGGGAGACTCAGTCGGCTATTAATTGATTTTCATTTGAATGGAAGCCAAGAATATCAGAGAACTCCTGTAACTTAATGCAGAGAGAGCATGTCTACCAAATGTATTGTATAATTAATTGTTGTATCTATCAATGTGCCCCAGCCCAAAGCAACCCGTCCATAATGAAATGAAAAATGAGTAGCAACTGACAGAGCTAATAAGTCCACCCACTTAATACTGCAAATTATGATGGATTTGAGCCTCTTCACTGCACAACTCAAATTACCAAACATTATATTATTCAATGTCTATGATACAAGATATTTAAATCAAGCATATATATGTATAACTGAAAGTCCACTTTTGACCTTTAACAAAAAAATGATATTTGGTAAGGTGTGAAAATCATTTGTGGATTTCATGTTGTTATCTTTATGTATTTGATCATTCAGGTAATTAGATGCTCTTTCACACAAAGAGAACATCAGATCTGTTGCCACAATTAACAATGCTTTTGCTGAAACATTTAGTTGTAATGGGTCTCATTGAACATTCTTTCAAAGAGACTATCATGGCATGGCTGGGCACCATTCCCACCAAGTAGCTTCTGTCACCACAGCCATTCTGTGACCAACAACACCTCTGAATAACAAACTGCTGAACCAGTTGCAATATCAAGTTGTCATTTTTGCACTCCCTGCAGTCCCCACCCTCATTCGAAATATTACTTCATTTTTTTGCACCATATTTCTTCAGAAAATATCATAAATTCATGTTATCGTTGAAAATGTTCAGTTTTATTAAAGTGAATTGGTGAAAGGATGGTAGAGAGTGAGAACCTTTAAGGTGGCAATAATCAGAGTACTCCAACATAATTATGTAATCATTATTATCCATCTGTGTGGCCTTCTTCAAATCCACCCACACATCACTTATGATTTGCAATGTTCTCCTGGTGCCTGTGCTGCAAAGCTCACGGCTCTGACAGTACTGTGAAGAGCTTCCTGTTATTTTATTGTTGTCATGAGGCCGCACGCATGATTGCTTGAATAATCACTTCGATGGCAAATCATCCGATGTCTGCCAAGTTTATAATTGGGTTATTTGCAATTGTTTAGAACAGTTTTTGACCCTGAAATCATTCATTAATGCTTGACACATTTACTATTTTGGAATTATCGATTACAGATTTTGTAACGCAAGATTACTCAGATTTTGTTAGTTAACATTGTAGTTAAAAGCACTCAGGAGGCCTTTGTAAAGCAGCCACACAGCAGAGAAAGCATTGGTTTGGAACAGCATATTTTTGACAGCATGCAAAGTGATGGAATCGGCTCCGACTAAAAAGCACTAATTGAGCTCCATGGCTGGGAGTGGAGGAATGAAGACCACAGTGCATATGTAATTAAATGGAAAGATCCATTACCTATCAAAGCACTTTTATCTTGCTTACCCAGGCCACTTAGCTCACACTCAAATTCTATAAAAAGGTTGAATAATTGGGCATCAAACAAAAACTGCATTTGGTGTAAATTTTGAAATAAAAGCAAAAATTGGTGGAGACACTCTGCAGGTCAGGTGGTATCTGAAGAAAGAGAAACAGCATTAATGTTCCAGGTCTGAGTGTTTGAGGCGTTTTCTGAACCATATTGAGTTTAACTCACTACAGAGCACTAGTGAGACCACACCTGGAGTATTGTGTGCAGTTTTGGTCCCCTAATTTGAGGAAGGATGTTCTTGCTACTGTGGGAGTGCAGCGTAGGTTTACAAGGTTAATTCCCGGGATGGTGGGACTGTCATATGCTGAGAGAATGGAGCAGCTGGGCTTGTACACTCTGGAGTTTAGAAGGATGAGAGGGAATCTCATTGAAACATATAAGATTGTTAAGAGTTTGGACACGCTAGAGGCAGGAAACATGTTCCCGATGTTGGGGGAGTCCAGAACCAGGGGCCACAGTTTAAGAATAAGGAGTCAGCCATTTAGAACGGAGACGAGGAAACACTTTTTCTCACAGAGAGTGGTGAGTCTGTGGAATTCTCTGCCTCAGAGGGCGGTGGAGGCAGGTTCTCTGGATGCTTTCAAGAGAGCTAGATAGGGCTCTTAAAAATAGCGGAGTCAGGGGATATGGGGAGAAGGCAGGAACGGGGTACTGATTGGGGATGATCAACCATGATCACATTGAATGGTGGTGCTGGCTCGAAGGGTCGAATGGCCTACTCCTGCAATAGTCTATTGTCTAATGTCTATTGTCTATTAACTCTAAAAAAGCCTTTCCAAACTTTTCATCAATTAGGTGCTGTCTAGATATTAACAATTATTCAAATATAAGTACTTAATGAAAATTGCATGTCATGGTGACCTGAATCTGTGCCTTGGGGCACTTATGATGGCATCAGCATTATATGCAAAATGAATTTCACTAAGTAATGTTTAATTGTATTTGTGACAATAAATAAATAAATATCCATAAATATCACTACCCTGAGCATCTCTGTAAACAGACTGAGTTTTTTTACAACTAATTTCTTATCCATCACCATGATTATATGCATAGTTGTACTAGTCATGGCTGTTTAGGTTGAATGAATGAATGAATGAATGAATGAATGAATGAATGAATGAATGAATGAATGAATGAATACTTTTTTGTCACATTTGGTTGAGAATAACCACCATGATAAGGATAAAGGATGTTCAAATGATAGCTCTGTTTTAGATTTTGTGATGGTTGGGAGCAACTATAATGAAATCCACAGCCACCACAATGAAAAAGCGTTTGGGATGTTGCTGCTTGCGAAGTAATGAGAGATGCAGCAGACTAGAGATCTGGATATCCTGAGCAGGAGTCTGTGGAGTGAGATTGACAGGAATTGGTTGCCTCGCGTATGTCCGGATGTGGGTGAAATGCAAGTAAACTCAGCCATTCACCCTGTACATAGACTGTGCAGATTTCTACTTTGACATGAGTAACTACATACATGATCTGTGGACACAAAATGCTGGAGTAACTCAGCGGGTCAGGCAGCATCTATGGAGAAAATGGACAGGTGACCTTTCGGGTCAGCACCCTTCTTCAGACTGAAATCTTCCTGACACAAAAACATCACCTACCCGTTTTCTCCACAGATGCTGCCTGACCCACTGAATTACTCTAGCATTATGTGTCTTTCTTCGGTATAAACCAGCACCTGCAGTTCATTTTTATTATATTTAATCAGTCATGTCATGTTCTGACTATCAAGGCAAGGAATCAACCCTAATTCAATGTCAAGAACAGCACCGCATTTATGTAAATAGATGTTCAATGTAGTTAAGTAGCAACATGGGACTTAATAACATGATAAATAGAGCTAAGCAATATTACAACTAACTAATCATATCAAAGCTACGCAGTCCTACCACATCTAGTCATGAATGGCGGAGGAGAATGAAACATACAACAGGAGAAGGTTCAAAAACAACT
>JAXLNO010005884.1:0-44811 GCA_038087875.1 Malacoraja senta
CACTAAGAATCCCATATTAGAGGCAATCTTCAAACTCCTCATTCTTGGGGTCCTGAACCAACCTGATTTTCCCAGTCTACCTGCATATTGAAATCCCCCATCACCACAGTGGCATTACCTTTATTACAAGCCAATTTTATCTCCTGCTGCAACTTACACCCTACATCCGGACTACTATTTGGGGGTCTGTAGATAACACCAATTAGTGTCTTCTTGCCTTTACAATTCCTCAACTCAATCCACAGTGAATCTACCTCGTCAGTCCCTGTCTTCCCTCGCAAGGGACTGAATTCCATCCCTCACCAGCAGAGCTAACCCCCCCCCCCCCGCCTCTGCCCACCTGCCTGTCCTTTCTATAAGATGAATAACCCTGAATATTAAGTTTCCAGGCCCGATCCTCCTGCAGCCACGTCTCAGTAATCCCCACAATGTCATACTACCAACATCTAACTGAGCCTCAAGCTCATCCAACTTACTTCCTATACTTCGCGCATTCATATACAATACTTTTAATTCCATACGCATCTCACCTTTCACATCGACCCCTATTACACTTGGCCATACTCCCCTATTCCTTTGTGAGCTTTCTTTCCCATTAATTCTGGGCTCATTAACTGTCCCTTTACTCTCTTTCCCTTTAACTCCGTCCTTGACTATCCCATTTGACACCCCCTTATTCAGTTTAAAACCACCTGTGTAGCAGTGGCAAACCTGCCTGTCAGAATGCTGGTCCCCCACCGGTTAAGGTGCAATCCGTCCCTTTAGTACAGTTCCCCCTTACTCCAAAACAGATCCAAGTGGTCTAAGAATCCAAATCCCTGCCCCCTGCACCAGTTTCTCAGCCACACATTTAGGTCCTGTATCTCCATGTTTCCTGCTCTCGCCAGCACGAGGAACTGGAAGCAAACTCTAGATAACCACCATGGAGGTCCTGCTTTACAGCATTTTTTCTGAGCTCTTTGGTTTTGGCTTCTAGAGACATGGCTCACCCCCAGCTCCCCAGACTCATCAGTCCAGCCTGAAGGTTTCTCGATCCATCGCATGGACCGTACACTGGCATCTGGGAAAGGGAGAGGCGGGGGCGTCTGTCTCATGGTTAACTCTGCATGGTGCTCAGACGTGGCAGTCCTGTCCAACTCCTGCTCTCCACACCTGGAACACCTGGCTGTGAAGTGCCGTCCCTTCTACCTACCGAGGGAATTCACCTCCATCATCCTGACCGCGGTCTACATCCCACCCCAGGCTGATGTCCATCTGGCACTGGGGGAGCTGCACGCCGTGGTCAACAAACACCAGACAGCTTACCCAGAGGCATTTACCACCATAGCCGGGTACTTCAACAAAGCCAACCTGAAGAACGCTCCCGAACTTCCACCAACATGTCTCCTGCAGCACCAGAGGATCAAACACCCTCTACCACTGCTACTCAACCGTCAAAGACACCTATCGCTCTATCCCTCGGCCTCACTTTGGTAAATCCTACCATACTGTGGTGCTGCTGCTTCCTGCCTACAGAGGTGAAGACTGTGCTGTACTGGTCGGGGAGGGGGGGTGCAGAGGAACAACTGCAGGACTGGTGGAGTCTGTAGACTGGGCAACGTTCAGGAACTCGGCAACAGACATGAATGAATACGCCCACAGTCATTACAAACTTCATAAAGAAATGTATGTGGAGGACTGCGTCCCAACAACAACCTTCCGAGTGATACCTAACCAGAAGCCTTGGATGAACCATGAGAGTTGCACTCTTCTGAACTCCAGAACCCGGACGTTCAGGTCTGGCGATGCAGAGTCTACAAGAAGTCCAGATACGACCTTAGTAAGGCCACCAAAAAAGGCCAAAAGGGACCTGCTCCAAGCTGGAGGATGAGACGGATGTTCGGCAACAGTGGCAGGGCTTGAATGCCATCACCTCCTACAAGGCGAAATCAGGAGGCAGCTCAATTGTCAGCGAAGCATCAATCCCTGACAAGCTCAATGCATTTTACGCACACTTTGATAGTGAGAACACAGATGTGCCTTCCCAAGCCCCCATTGGTGGTATTTCAGTCACAGTCACAGAGGCCGACGTCAGAACATCCTTCAAGGGGGTGAACCCTCGGAAACCGCCTGGACCTGATGGTATACCCGGCCGTGTTCTAAAATCCTGTGCGGATCAACTGGCTGGAGTTTTACGGACATTTTCAACCTCTCACTTATGAGGTCTGAGGTTCCCACCTGCTTTAAAAGGACATCAATAATACCGGTGCTCAAGATGAGCAAGATGACGTGCCTCAATGACTATCGACCAGTGGCACCAACGTCTGTGGTAATGAAGTGCTTTGAGAGGTTGATTATGGCGCGTATCAACTCCTAACTCGACAAGAACCTCGACCCACTGCAGTTCGCTTTCCGCCACAACAGATCACAGTCGATGCGATCTCACTGGCTCTCCACTCCGCTCGGACCATTTGGATAACAGAAACTCATATGTCAGGCTGTTATTCACTGACTACAGCTCGGCGTTGAACACCATCACCCCTCCAAGCTGGTTACCAAGCTCTCAGATCTGGGTCTCTGCGCATCCCTCTGCAATTGGATCCTCGACTTCCTCATCACAGACCACAGTCTGTCCGTATTTGTGGAAATGTGTCATCCTCGATAACAATCAGCAAGGGAGCACCTCAAGGCTGCGTGCTCAGCCCCCTGCTGTACTCACTCTATACTCATGACTGTGTAGCTGGACATTGTGCAAACTCCATCATCAAGTTCGCCGACGACACCACTGTTGTGGATGAATCACTGATGGTGACGAGTCAGCGTATAGAAGTGAGGTCGACCGATTGACCAAATGGTGCCAGCACAATAACCTGGCTCTCAACACCAGCAAAACCAATGAACTGATTGTGGACTTTGGAAGGGGTAGGATAGGGACCCACCATTCCGTTTATATCAACAGGACGATGGTGGAAAGGGTCAAGAACTTCAAATTCCTGGGCGTGCATATTTCCGAAGATCTTTCAGTAAAGAAAGCACATCAGCGCCTCTACTTCCTGAGAGGATTACGGAGAGTCAGTATGTCAAAGAGGACTCTCTCGAATTTCTACAGGTGCACAGTAGAGAGCATACTGACTTGTTGCATCGTGGCTTGGTTCGGCAACATAAGCGTCCAATAGCGGAAAAGAATGCAGAAAGTTGTAAACACTGCCCAGTCCATCATCGGCACTGACCTCCCTACCATCGAAGGGATCTATCACAGTCGCTCCCTCAAAAAACCTGGCAACACCATCAAGGACCCACACCATCCTCACACACTCATCTCTCCGCTGCCATCAGGTAAAATGTACAGGAGCCTGAAATCTGGTACATCCAGGTTCAAGAACTGCTTCTTCACCACAGCCTTCAGGCCATTATACTCGCCATCAAACAAACTCTGAACTATATTATCTGTTTATTTATGCTATAGACACACTGAACTGTTCTGTATTTATGCTGACAATACTCTGTTGTGCAGCAGCAAAGGAAAAATTCATTGTCCTATCTGACAATAAACTCTCTTGATTGTGATTCGTGAGGGAGAGAGATGGCGGGAGAGCGGGGGGGGAGAGGAGAGATAGAGAGAGATGGGGAGAGAGAGAGGGGAGAGGTGGAGAAAGAGGGGGGGCGAGAGGGAGAGAGTTAGAGGGGGAATGATGCACTCTCTGCATCTTTCCTTCCCCTCTCTCTTCCTCCCGCTCTCTCTCTCTCGCTCTCTCTCTGCATCTATCTCTCCCGTCCCTCACCTCTCTTTCTCTCTCTCTCTCCCTCTCTCCCCTCCCTCCCTCTGCCTCCCTCTCTCTCTCCCTCCCTATGTATCCTCTCTCTCTCTCTCTCTCTCTCCCCCCAAGTTCGAATCCAATCGGTTTCTGTAACCGACTCCTCGCGCCTCCCGCCCTTTACGCGGCCAATCAGACGCTGTCTCCAAGGGGATTCGCGTCCAATCACATAATGCGGTCACTCGTCGTCCAATCACATAATGCGGTCATTCATCGTCCAATCAGCCGCTGTCGTCCAGGGGATTGCGTCCAATCACCGACCAGCTTCCCTTAAAATCCGCGCCAGTCCAATTTCCGGCCAATCACCCGTTGTCTCCAAGGGCGTCGCGTCCAATCACCAATCAGATTCCCTTCAAATTCCTGTCCAATCGACAAATCAGTCTACTTCCAGGAGCAGAGGGGAAGGGAGGAGACGGGAGGAAACAAGGAGACGAGAGTAAAGGGGGAAGGGGAGGGGAGGAAAGGGGAGGAAAAGGGAGGGGAAGGGAGGAAGGGGGAGGAAAGGAGAGGGGAGGAGAGTGAGGGAGGAGAGGAGAGGGAGGAAAGTGGGGGGGGGGGGAAGAGGGGGGGAGAAGGGGAAAAAAAGGAGAGGGGAGGAAAGGGGGCGAGGGGAGGGAAGGGGATAAAGGGGGGAGGAGGGGGTGAAGGTGGGGAAGAAGGGAGGAAAGGGGAGGAGCGGGAGGATAGGGGGAGAAAGGGAGAGAGGGGGGAGAAAGGAGAGGAGAGGGGAGAAAGGGATGGAGACGGGAGGAAAGGGGGGAGAAGGGGGTGAAAGAGGGAGGAGAGGGGAAGAAAGGGGGAAGGGGAGGAAGGAGGGAGGGGCGGAGAGGAAAGGGCCTGAAGCCTATAAAAACAGCTCGAAACCGGCCTGGCATCCTAGGACTGGGACCTAAAACACTAGGCCGACGCCAACGTACCAACCTCTGAACCAAGAGCATTACTGCGAGATATTTTGTGGGTGCTCGGCAACATATATAATACTAGACTAAGTGGGACCCGTTGGGTCCCAGCTTCACACGGGAGGGCTGGGCCCTCAATGCAATATTCCACCTCTCCACCAATTCCAATATTGCTGGCCAGTGGGGGTGGGGGGGGGGGGCTTTCTGGAGCGCTAGCATGGGTATTGTGGGCCGAAGGGACTGGATTCCAGAATGTTACTATAGCCATTGTGGGCCGAATTGATTCTTGTGCTGGCAGCTCAGTCAAAGAAGCATGGCAGCTCAGTAACTCAGCCCTGGCGAGCTGCCAGCTTAGAAACTGCCAGAAATTCTGCCCAAAACAGGTGACAGACTGTGAGAGAAGGGGGAGAGGGTGAAGAATCAATTTTAGACATTTTCATCTTTTTTACAGATCACAGCAATGAAGGAGGAAAGTCTATCCTTACGTGGATCTCTGGAGCACTAGTATGGGTGTTGTGGGCTGAAGGGACTGGTTTCCCAAGGGCTAGTATGGACATTGTGGACTGAATGGATTCTTGGACTCGCAGTTTAGTGAGTCATGGCTGGTGGGCTGGCAATTCACTACGTCATGGATGGTGGGCTGGCACTTCAGTCACTTACAGCTGATGGACTGGCAGTTTACTTACTCATGGCTGCTGGGCTGGCAGTCCAGTGACTTATGGCTGGTGGGCAGGCAGTTCACTTACTCATGGCTGGTGGGCTGGCATACCAGTCACTCACAGCTGGTGTGGTGGCAGTTCACTCAGTCACCCCTCCTCCCCTCACCCCCACCACTCTGCTCCTTGCCATTCCCCTCCCCTCCCCCCCCCCACGCATCAGCCCATCTCCCCTCAACCTCCCCCCATGCACTCTTTTAGTGGCACTCCGACAGTGCAGCCCTTCCTGCCTATTAGGTTCCCATTGTGATGAAGAACATGCAGGCATGGCAAGTGGAAAAAGGATTTATTAAAGTTTAAAATATGAATGACTTAAAATATCACAACAATTGAACAAGTTAGGTCTTTATTCTTTGGAGCGCAGAAGGTTAAGAGGGGACTTGATAGAGGTCTTTAAAATTATGAGCGGGTTAGACAGAGTGGACGTGGACAAGCTTTTCCCATTGAGAGTAGGGAAGATTCAAACAAGGGGACATGACTTGAGAATTAAGGGACAGAAGTTTAGGGGGAACATTAGGGGTAACTTCTTTACTCAGAGAGGGGTAGCTGTGTGGAATGAGCTTCCAGTGGAAGTGGTGGAGGCAGGTTCGATGTTATCCTTTAAAAATAGATTGGATGGGTATATGGACGGGAAAGGAATGGAGGGGTTATGGTCTGAGTGCAGGTAGATGGGACTAGGGGGAAGTATTTATTTTTAATTCAAAAGAAAAAAAAAAATTATGTTCCGCACGGACTTGAAGGGCCGAGATGGCCTGTTTCCGTGCTGTTATGGTTATATGGTTATAATTTAACTGTTAGAGATGAGATGTATTAAGTTCAGTTCTTTCTTGTGTCTCTTGTTGTGTTCTGTTGCTCACTGCCTCTTGATGCCTCTTTGCTATTGATTTTAATAGAGAGGTTGAGTGGTCACATTTTAACAAAGAAAATCTGAGAATTTACCTCAAAAGTCATTCAGTGCAGGTCTGAAGCGGAGTGCAGGCAGCAACTCCAACCACACAGCACTCCAAGCAGGGTGCAGGCAGCAAGTACAACCTCACAGCATTCCAAGCAGGGTGCATGCAGCAAGTACAACCTCACAGCACTTCAAGCGGAGTGGAGGCCTGCAAATCCAATCTCACAGCACTTCAAGCGGCAGGCAGTGGCGAGTGGAGTGCCGCAAGGCTCGGTGCTGGGGCCGCAACTGTTTACCATATATATTAATGATTTGGAAGAGGGAATTAGGAGCAACACTAGCAAGTTTGCGGATGACACAAAGCTGGGTGGCAGTGTGAGCTGTGAAGAGGATGTTAGGAGGTTGCAGGGTGACCTGGACAGGTGAGTGAGTGGGCAGATGCAGTATAATATAGATAAATGTGAGGTATCCACTTTGGCAGCAAAAACAAGGGGGCCGATTATTATCTCAATGGGGTTAAGTTAGGTAAGGGGGAGGTGCAGCGAGACCAGGATGTCCTTGTACACCGGTCACTGAAAGTTGGCGTGCAGGTACAGCAGGCAGTGAAGAAAGCTAATGGAATGTTGGCCTTCATAACAAGATGATTTCAGTATAGGTTCTTCTGCAGTTGTATAGGGCTCTGGTGAGACCACATCTGGAGTATTGTGTACAGTTTTGGTCTCCTAATTTGAGGAAGGACATCCTTGTGATTGAGGCAGTACAGCGTAGGTTCACGAGATTGATCCCTGGGATGGCGGGACTGTCATATGAGGAAAGATTGAAAAGACTAGGCTTGTATTCACTGGAGTTTAGAAGGATGAGGGGTATCTTTATAGAAACATATAAAATTATAAAAGGACTGGACAAGTTAGATGCAGGAAAAAATTTCCCAATGTTGGGCGAGTCCAGAACCAGGGGCCACAGTCTTAGAATAAAGGGAGGTCATTTAAGACTGAGGTGAGAAAATACTTTTTCACCCAGAGTTGTGAATTTATGGAATTCCCTGCCACAGAGGGCAGTGGAGGCCAAGTCACTGGATGGCTTTAAGAGAGAGTTAGATAGAGCTCTAGGGGCTAGTGGAGTCAAGGGATATGGGGAGAAGGCAGGCACGGGTTATTGATAGGGGACGATCAGCCATGATCACAATGAATGGCGGTGCTGGCTCGAAGGGCCGAATGGCCTCCTCCTGCACCTATTTTCTATGTTTCTAAGCGGAGTGCAGGCCAGCAAATCCATTAATTATATAGGTGTCACAGAGAGAACAATGAAATTCTTACTTGCTGCAGCGGAACAGAATATGCAAACATAATACAAGTTCAAGTTCACATTTATTGTCACATGCACCAAATAGGGTACAGTGATATTTGAGTTACCATACGGCCATACGAGTAAAATAAAACAATCTTCCTCCTTTGTTCACCAGTGGTCGGGGCCATGAAACCTTCGTCGTCGCCGCCACAGACGGCTCGATGTACAAGCCCTCTCTTCTGGAGTAACTTGCACCTCTGGAGGCAATTTTCTAGGTCAGGATCCTTCTTCAGACTGCTTGGTGTGGGGGGTGAAGAAAGTTGGAAAGGAGAGGTGGGAGTGGTCGCCTTAGATTCCCTTCCCTCTACAGATGCAGCCTGACCCACTGAGTTCCTCCACCGCTCTAGAGGGAATGGAAAGGCGACGTTTGAGTCAGGACCCTTCTTCAGACTGAGATGAGGGCTGGACAAAGCCTGGCAAGTGATAGGTGGACAGGCAGCATCTCTAGAGAGAAGGAATGGGTGACGTTTCAGGTTGAGACCCTTCTTCATAAGTGATAGGTGGATATAGGTGAGGGAGACACAAGAAACTGCAGATGCTGGAATCTTGCATAGAACACCATTTAGTTAGATGCACAGGATTTCTTGCTCAGGGTGAAGGAATCGAGGACCTGAGGACATGGGTTCAAGGTGAAGGGGAAAAGGTTTAATAGGAATCTGAGGGGTAACCTTTTAAAAAAAAAAAGGTGGTAGGTGTATGGAACAAGCTGCCAGAGGAGGTTGTTGATGCTAGGACTATCCCTACTTTAAGAAAATGTTAGACAGGTACATAGATAGGACAGGTTTGGAGGGATATGGACCAAATGTGGGCAAGTGGGCCTAGTGTAGCTGGGACATATTGGTCAATGTGGGAAAGTTGGGCTGAAGGGCATGTTTCCACACTGTATCACTCTATGACTCTAACATGAGGTGCTGGAGTAACTCGGCGGGTCAGGCAGCATCTGTGGAGTAAAGGAATGGATGATATTACGGGTCGAGACTGAAGAAGGGTCTCGAACCAAAACGTTACCCATTCCTTCCAACATTTTGTGTCTACCTACACGCCTATCCACGTGGCGGTGTGCCAGCAGGTTGGAGGAGCGGGCAAAGGCCTTGCCACAGAGCGGGCAGGTGAAGGGACGCTGGTTGGTGTGGACTCGCCGGTGCTCCAGCAGGTGGTCAAGGTGGGTGAAGCCCTTACCACAGGATGGGCAGGGGAAGGGACGCTCACCGCTTTGGGTATGCCTGTGCTGCCACAGGCTGACATATAGGTGAAACCCTTGCAACACTCAGTGCACACAAAGGGTATCGCTCTGGTGTGCAACCACTGGTGCTCCCGCAGCCCCCGTGCGCCCTTGAAACACTTTTCGCAGTGGGAGCAGCCGCTCGCCGGCGTGGGACCGCCGGTGCTGCCGCAACCCCCACAAGCTGTCAAATGCCTCAGCGCAGTACAGGCGGACCAAGGGCTGGCCACTGGTGTACACTCGCTGGTGAGCCAGGGCATGGGAGGCCATGGCAAAGCACTCTCCACCCACCGGTTTGGGGATGGGGCGGTACAGCAGCTTGGTGGAGCGCACGAACCCCTTGCTGCACTGGGCACAGGTGTAGGGTCTCTCGCCGGTGTGTGTGCTGGTGTACCAGCAGGCTGGTGGAGTGGGTAAAGCCCTTGCCGCAGTCGCTGCAGGTGTAGGGCCGCTCCCCGGTGTGCATCCGCTGGTGCACGTGCATCCCCGACAACCGGGCAAAGCTCTTGCCACAGATGGAGCAGCATAGGTCTTCTTGCCCGCGTGCACCCGCCGATGGGTCTTCAGCTGGCTTCATGTGGTCCTCCATTGAAGCTCAGCACTTTGAAGCTCAGCCCGCGCACCGGGCAGATGGGGCGGAGGGGGGCGTTGCTCACCGGCACTCTGGCCGTCCTCAATGGCCGCTCACATCCCCGTGTCTCCGTCCTAAACCCTGCAAGACATGAACACAAATGGGAAACAAGCTCGCAAACAGGACATTACTAACATGTGAACATTACTAGTGCTTGAAGGGGGGAGGAATCGGGTATGGGGGTCAAGGGGGGTGGGGGGAGGAAGAGGTGAAGGAGCAGTGAGAGGGGTGAGGGAGTGGGGCGGGTGGGGGTGGGAAAGTTGGGCAGGGTGTGAGGGGGGCGCCGAGCATCCGGGAACCGCGTCGATCCGCCCGCACATCTGCCCGCCCTGCGCCATGTCAGCTGCACGCATGGACAGCACGTACGACCGCCGCCCTGACGTCACCGCCAACCTTATTTTATTTTATACTGCCATCGTAGAGTCTGTCCTCACCTTCTCCATCACGGTCTGTGTATCCGCTGGTGCTCCCGCAGCCCCCGTTTGCCGCAGTGGCTCGCCGGCGTGGGCCCGCCTGTGCTGCCGCAAACTCCGTGAGCTGTCAAATGCCTCACCGCAGTATGGGCAGTCATAGGGCTGGCCACTGGTATGCATGCGCTGGTGAGACAGGGCGTGGGAGGCCATGACAAAGGGCTCTCCACACACCGTGCTGTGGACGGGATGGTCACTGGCGTGCACCCGCTGATGGGACAGCAGGTTGGAGGACTGGGTGAAACCCTTGCCGCAGTCGCTGCAGGTGTAGGGCCGCTCCCCGGTGTGCAGGCGCCTGTGCACCTTCAGTTCCGATGACGACTTGAAGCCTTTGCCGCAGTCGGAGCAGGTGAAGGGTCGCTCAGTGCTGTGCACTCGTTGGTGCACCTGCAGCCCCGACAACTGGGTAAAGCTCTTGCCACAGGTGGTACAGCCATAAGGCCTCTCGCCCGTGTGCACCCGCCGGTGACGCAGCAGACCCGACGACTGGGCAAAGCGCTTGCCGCAAGTGGAGCAGCTGAAGAGCCACTCGCCCGTGTGCACTTGCCGGTGGATCTTCAGGTCCTGTGCCCTCTTGAAGTCCTTGCCGCAGTCGGAGCAGCCGAAGGAATGGTCGCCGGTGTGCACCAGCTGGTGGGACAGCAGCCCTGTGGAGCAGGTGAAGCCCTTGCCGCACTGGGTGCAGGTGAAGGGTCGCTCGCCGGTGTGGGTGCGTTGGTGCTCCAGCAGCTTGCAGGATTGGGTGAAGCCCTTGCCGCAGTCTCTGCAGGTGTAGGGCCGCTCCCCTGTGTGCAGGCGTCTGTGCACCTTCAGTTCCGGCGATGACTTGAAGCCTTTGCCACAGTCGGAGCAGGTGAAGGGCCGCTCTCTGCTGTGCACCCGCTGGTGCTCCCGCATCCCCGACAACTGGGCAAAGCTCTTGCCACAGGTGGAGCAGCCATAGGGCTTCTCACCTGTGTGCACCCGTCGGTGGCTCTTCAGGACATTCGCCGTCTTGAAGCTCATGTCGCACTCCGTGCAGTCGAAGGGGCGTTCTCCCGTGTGAACCCGCCGGTGGATCTCCAGCTGGCTCGGGTGTTGCCAGGCCTTGCCACACACATTACACTCATAACGCTTCTCCTTGTTGTGCCCCGTCATGTGGTCCTCAGCCCCTCGAAGCTCAGCCCGCACACCGAGCAGATGGGGGGGGGGAGCTCACCGGCACCCTGGCCGCCCTCAATGGCCGTTCACGTCCCCGTCTCTCCGTCCACACCAATGGCTCCTAAACCCTGCAGGAGGGGAACACAGAGCGTCAACAAGCTGGCAAACAGGACATTACTAACGCGTGAACATTACTAGTAGGTATGTTACAAAACTTACCTTCAGCGGCGCTGCAGTTGTCTGCCCGTGTGCGCGACTTTGGCGCCTTTGAGAGGGGGGGCGGATTTAAAATGCCTTGTTTCTCCAGCCTATTCAAATCAATGTCTGTCAGGCTGTTTAGCTGCTAAAGAATAATCGCTTCGACTGTCGTTTTATTAAGTTTCTTTTAAACTGCACTAGATATTTTACAAACAGGAGTAAATTAAAAATAATCTTCTAAAGCCGTCAATGCCGACAACGGGGACGGATTTCATGTATGGGACAGGTAAAGGAAAGCCGTTTATTTTATATATAAACTTGCTTCTAAGGATGCCTTTAATCAAAATTTCACGTTGCGAAAATGTCATTATGTAAATATACGAACCAGCAGTATTTTTCCTGCCGATATGAGGTTTAAATTCTGAGCAAGTGCAACGTTCCAAACCAGCGCGTTCCACAAAAACCCACTCGCAAGGTGATTAAAATGGCCATTAATTTACGGGAATTAAACACTAAATTCCTTCCATTTGGCCTATAAATTTAATGACAATGAGATTTAAAAATCATGTTATATTGTGAATTATTGTGTGAATGTTATTTGAACACTTAGGCTATTTAAAAATGTTAACTATTTCTTAAGAAATGGATAGATGTTTAGATCTAGTAATTGAATTTTGTAATTAGCTACAATTGGGTAACTAACTAATTATATGCTTTAATTTCAGGTCATCCAAGTAAGATTGTTTCATATTTGTTTCAGAATGCTTCAATCTATAATAACTGAAAATGTCATTCAGTTCTCTTAAGTTTTAAGAAAGTTATGGGCTTTTGACTGTCCTTGATCACAGCTTTTGAGTTAAGTCAATGGAAAAGCAATAGGGAACAAGATGCTAATTTCAGAGTATGAAAATGGCCATAACTTTTTTAATACTGAAGATATGAAAGTGAATTAGGTGTCAAATTAAACTTCTTTTTATGCTTTATCTGATGGGATAAATTGCAGACTTGATTTTTTAAATCTCAAAATTTTGTAACATTGCTATTACTAGTGCTTGAAGGGGGGTGAGCTAGGGCGGGCGGTGTGTGAGGGCAGCGGGGGGAGTGAGGGGGGGAGATGAGATGTCATGGAGCGGGAGGGGGAGAAGGGAGGCGGGAAGGAGGGGAGAGATGGTTAGGAGGGGAAGTGGGGAAGGGGGATGACGACGGTGGAAGCGAGGAGGGCGAGAAGGGCAGGGGAAAAGTGGGGGGTCCGCACCGACCTGGGGGTACCGAGCATCCGGGCAGCGCGTCGTGCCGCCCGTCCGCCAGCCAGCACGTCTGGCGCCCTGAAGTTACCCCCAATATGAGGGGGGCCACCGGTGATTGGCGCTGAGTCACTTGTGGGGGCGGCAACATGCATCATGGGAAGGTCACAGAGTGCTGCAGTAAATCAACGGGTCGGGCAGCGTATGTGGGGAACGTGGACAGGTACACGGTGGTCTCCCGGCGCCAGGGGGCGCTGCAGCCGAAGGACCAGAGACGCTGCGCCGCCGCCTTCAATAGAGGACGGTCTACATTCGGAGGACCAGAAGGCGCCCAGACCTCCTTCCTTTCCTCACTCACTGACATATCCCCGCCCGTCTCGGGCTCCGGTTTCCCCGGGTGTCCGGCCGCAGGGGGAGGAGGGGGGAATGAGACGGTGGGGAGAGGACGTGGGGCCGAGCGGCAGCTGCTGTTCCCACCTGAGCTCCTGTCGCTGAGCGTCCCCGTCCCGTCAGCCGCGGCCCCGCACCAGGGCTGCAGTCGGACCCACCTCACGTGACCGGCGGCCAATCGGAGCAGGTTCCGCTTTCCCTCCCGCCCCGGCCCTGACGTCACAAAGGACCAGGTACCGTCTCCTCCTTGCGTCCGACGAATGAGAGCCGCGTCCCCGCCGCAGGTGACCGCGTCCTATAGGTCGAGCCGTAGCCCCGCCCTCTGACGGACAGCGCCCTCCGCCAATCGTTGTCGCCCATTGCGACGCCGGCCCCGCCGCCGACCCCAGGGGGGGGAGAGAGAAAGAGAGAGAGTGTGGGGGGGGGGAAATCATGCGTCATTTTGCTTTTATTATTGCATTTCATCGTCTGCTGATTTTTGGCCACAAAACACCATAGACAATAGGCCATTCGGCCCCTCCGAGCCAGCACCGCCATTCAATGTAATCATGGCTGATCATCCCCAATCAGTACCCCGCTCCTGCTTTCTCCCCATATCCCCTGACTCCGCTATCTTTAAGCGCCCTCTCTTGAAGGTAGACAAAAGTGCTGGAGAAACTCAGCGGGTGCGGCAGCATCTATGGAGCGAAGGGGGAAAAAAACCAAAACCGTCTACCTTCGATTTTCCAGCATCTGCAGTTCCTTCTTAAACACATAGCTCTCTCTTGAAATGGCTTACTAATTCTTAATAATAATAATAAATACTTTATTGATCCCCTCAGGGAAATTCAGATGTACAGAAGCCCCCAGCCAACAAACCCACACATTCAAAACGAACGCAGACAGAAAATACATAAAATACAACGTGGAAACTACCTGAGAGCAATAAATACTTAAAAAGACCAATAATTAACAATTAAAAATTAAAAAATGCAAAAATGCATCCCCCTACAGCCTAATTACCAAATTATAAAATCTAATGGCTGCAGGGGTGAAGGATCTCCTGAACTGCTCCGTTCTACAGGGCAGGGAGGGGAGCCGGTTGTTCCAGAATCTCCAGAATTACATGGAGGGGATGCCCGGGGTTTTTCAGGATGACCTGCACCTTGCACCTCAAACGCCTCCGAAGCACATCCATCCCAGAGTCCACTCTCCCCTCCAGCACTGAGCTAGCTCGTTTAACCAGTATGTCCAGCTTCTTGTTGTTTTTTGCACTAATGCTGTTGCCCCAGCAGACAACAGCGTAGAAAATAACACTTGCAACCACAGTGTGGTAAAACATGTGCAGCATATCATTACGCACATTGAAGGATTTGAGCCTTCTGAGGAAAAAGAGTCTGCTCTGGCCTTTATTGTAGAGGGCGTCAGAGTTGACAGACCAGTTCAGTTTGTTATCCATGTGCACTCCAAGGTATTTTTATGACTGCACCACCTCAATGTCAGCCCCTGCAGCTTTGACCGGCTGAAGGGGGAGCTTGGACCTGCCAAAGTTAACCACCATCTCTTTAGTCTTAGTTGTGTTCAGGATGAGACAGTTCTCTTTACTCCAGGCACAGAAGGCACTTGTCAAGTTCCTGTATTCCTCCTCATGCCCGTTCCTTACACATGCCACAATCGCTCTGTCATCTGAATATTTCTGTACGTGGCATGTGTCAGACTTATAATTAAAGTCTGCAGTTTACAGGGTGAAGAGGAACGGGGCCAGAACCTGTGGCCCATTAAACTGTGGCCCCTGGTTCTGGACTCCCCAGGGCTCAAAATTAGCGGTTGCCTGGGTGCCAATGGCGACCTACAGTCCCGCCGGGCAACCTAAAAGCTCTGCCATTTTTCCCGGCTTGGCAAGCACCCGGGACACCTGTCGTTTAATTCTCAGCGGGCCCCCCTCTCTATTTCTCTCTCTGACACTCACCGTCTCCGCCCACCATCCGTATCCGGGTCTCGGGTCTTCGCTCTCCGCTCGTTCCTCATCCGCCAGCCGGCCGCCTTACACATGCGCACTGCCGCGGACTGCACATCCTCCCCCTCCACATGCGATCTTTGCTGAAAACCAACGCAGAATTACTCCCTGTAGCTGGAGTAACGCCCTAGAGTAACTCTTGCTTCTTGGTTTCCTGGTCCTCCAAAAATATTCCAAATGGAATTTAAACTGTAATGGACCCACCACCACCAAACTCCAAACTCTGAAAAATAACAGTCTATTGCATTTTATCTGTGTATTTATTGTGTACATATATGGTCTATGGTATATAGACACACTGAACTTTTATCTCCTGTTCTGTATTATGTTTACATATCTGTTGTGCTGCAGCAAGCAAGAATTTCATTGTCCTATCTAGGACACATGACAATAAAACTCTCTTGACTCTTGACTCGGACTTAAGCAAAAAAGGGTTATTGGGGAAAAAAGAGCTACCTTAAATTTAGTTGCGTCTGGTTGGGTACCTATGGTCGGGTGAAGACTATTCCATGCTTTAATTGTGCGGGGGAACTCCATGGAGCAGCCAGCAACTCTGGATAGAATAAATTAGGTGATGTTTTGGGTAGAGACCCTTCTTTAGATTTCCTCTGGTTTTAGTGTTTTTAGTTTAATTTAAAGATACAGCGTGGAAATAGGCCCTTCGGCCCACCGAGTCCACGCCGACCACCGATCTAGTTCTATCTCACACATTAGCGACGTAAGTCAAGAGTCAAGGGTGTTTTAGTCTCTCACGTCCCAGTTAGAACAATGAAATCATTACTTGCAGCAGCATAACAGAATATGTAAACAATGTTATAAACGAGAAAACAGAACAGTGTATATTTATATACGAATATATACTATACACACACACACACACAATTTCCCTCCTGGGATTAATAAAGTTCTATCGTAAGTTCTATCGTGTGTGTAGGAAGGAAGGAACTGCAGATGCTGGTTTAAACTGAATATAGACACTAAAAGCTGGAGTAACTCAACAGGTCAGACAGAATCTCTGGACAAAAGGAAAATATTACGTTTTGGGTTGGGTCTGAAAAAAGTTCCTGCACACCTTTGGAATGTGGAAGGAAACAAGAGCACCCGGAGAAAACCCATGCGATCAAAGGGAAAAGGAGCAAACTCCATACAGACAGCACCCATATTCAGGATCAGTTCCGGGTCTCTGGCAATTCCGGGTCTCTGGCAATTTTAGGCAGCAACTGTATGGCCATAGTCTTGAACTGAATTAAAACACACAGTAGCTGTAAAGGGGGACATAGTGTCACTCAGAGATTTAAAACTGAAAATGGATAGTTTTTTTTTTAGTAACCAAAGTTATCAACGTATAATTTTTTGTGTGTTGGAAAATAAAATATAGTGGCATAGCTGGTGGACTTGCTGCTTCACACGCCAGGGATCTGTGTTCGATTCTGTCCTCGGGCACTGTCTGTGTTGAATTTGCACATTCTCCCTGCAAGCGTGTGGGTTTCCTCCTACATCCCAGATGCATTGGCTTTGTAGGTTAACTTGTCTCTGTAAAATTGCCCCTAATGTGCAGGGAGTGGGTGAGGAAAGTGGGATAACAGAATTTGTGTGAATGGGTAGACAAAAATGCTTGAGAAACTCAGCGTGTGAGGCAGCATCTATGGAGGAAATAGACGACGTTTCGGGTCGAGACCCTTCTTCAGACTGATGTGAGGGTGCGGGGGGGGGAGGGGGGGCAGGAAGAAGACAGGAAGAGGCGGAGACAGTGGGCTGAGGGAGAGCTGGGAAGCGGAGGAAAAAGCAGGGACTACCTCAAATTGGAGAAGTCAATGTTCATACCGCTGGGGTGTAAACTGCCTAAGCGAAATATAAGGTGCTGCTCCTCCAGTTTGCAGTGGGCCTCACTCTGGCCATGGAGGAGGCCCAGGACAAAAAGGTCTGATTCGGAATGGGAGGGGGGAGTTGAAGTGCTGAGCCACCGGGAGATCAGGTTGGTTAATGTGAACTGAGCGGAGGTGTTGGGCGATGCGATCGCCAAGCCTATGCTTGGTCTCACCGATGTAGAGCAGCTGACACCTACAGCAGCGAATGCAATAGACGTGGTTGAAGGAGGTGCAGCTGAACCTCTGCTGCACCTGGAAAGACTGCTTGGGTCCTTGAATGGAGTCAACGGGGGAGGTAAAGTGACAGGTGCAGCATTTCCTGCAGTTGCAAGGGAAAGTGCCAGGAGGGGGGGGGTGGTTTGGGTGGGAAGGGACGAATTGACCAGGGAGTTACGGAGGGAGTGGACTTTGCGGAATGCTGACAGGGGAGATGGGAAGATGTGGCCAGTGGTGGGATCCCGTTGGTAGACACATTTGGAGAAAATCAGCAGGTGAGGCAGCATCTATGGAGCGAAGGAATAGGCGACGTTTCAGGTCGAGACCCTTCTTCAGACTGATGTCGGGGGGTGGGGGTTGGGGGGAGAGAAAGGAAGATGCGGAGACAGTAGGCTATGGGAGAGCTGGGAATGGGAGGGGAAGGAGGGAGAAAGCAAGGACTACCTGAAATTGGAGAAGCCAATGTTCATACCGCTGGGGTGTAAACTACCCAAGCGAAATATGAGGTGCTGTTCCTCCAATTTGCGATGGCTCAATCTGGCCATGGAGGAGGCCCAGGACAGAAAGGTCGGATTTGGAATGGGAGGGGTAGTTGAAGTGCTGAACCACTGGGAGATCAGGTTGGTTATTGCGAACTAAGTGGAGGTGTTGTGCGAAGCGATCGCCAAGCCTGCGCTTGGTCTCACCAACCAGATTTTTGTTTGGAAGTGGAAAGAAATAATAGAAATTGCATTCATTGCAACGTGTAAAAATAGATGAGATACTGTATTGTAATTTTGCTGCATGTTATTGTGGTATATATCATGTCTTGATTGGTGAATATGTTTAGTTTGTGACTTTATTTGAAACAGAAATAATATGTGAATACTTCATTGTCCATAATTCCGACTGGTAACTACGCACTTCGTCCGAGCACATTATCGCATGCGTCATGCAAGCCGTCTTAAATGACCATCTAAACTGTCATTTGGCAACCTAAAAAGCTGCCGAGGTTGCCCGGCTGGCATCAGAGAAAAAAAGTTAAGTGAGAGCCTGCTCGCCCAACATTGGGAACATGTTTCCTGCCTCTAGCGTGTCCAAACCCTTAACAATCTTATATGTTTCAATAAGATGCCCTCTCATCCTTCTAAACTCCAGAGTGTACAAGCCCAGCCACTCCAGGCTTGTGTTATAGGCTCTGGGCCTGTGTTTTAGGCTCTGGGCCTGTGTTGTAGGATCCGGGCCTAAATTCTGGGCCACAAGACTGTATTATAGGCTCTGAGGGCTGTCAGATCACTTCCTCCATCAGGCTATCAGTAGAGAGCAGAGGCCACCCCGACTGATGTCCCGTTAACCCTTTGCTCCACATGGAAAACAACTCCTAGCATCCATCCAGCCAACTGAAACAAAAGCACACTGGATAGCCACCAAGTGAGTCATGGGAGTGGAAGGCAACCTATTCTCCATTACACAGCTACATCTCTTCACCAGATAAAAGCTGTCCAGGATCTGACCTCCCCAGAGGAGCATGGATGAAGCTCAACAGACTTGGTACTAGAGTTGGGCGTTTCAATGCCAGCATGTGGAGATGGGGGCACCGCCAGAGCCCAGCCTGTGAATGTGGAGCAGAACAACAGACAGGCAACCATGTCATCTCTGAGTGCCCGCTCTACCACCCACCAAATGGAGCTCAGGGCCTGGCAGACATTGACGCAGAGACAACAACCTGGCTGCTCAACACCCGGCTTGGGATCTAACTATTCCTTTGGTTTATTTATTTTTCATTCGCAAGAAGAAGAGCTGTATTATAGGCTCTGGGCCCAGGGCCGGATTTACGTATAAGCTGGACAAGCTTCAGCTTAGGCCCTCGAGATCTCGGGGGGCCTCGCAGAGCCGGATTCATAGCCTGAAGCCTAGGGCCTCGAAATCTAGGGGGCCTCCGGCCAAGGTAGGACACCTGCCGTTCAACTCTGGGCGGGCCCCCCTCTCTATCTCTCTCCCTCTCAGTCTCCGCCTGCTATCCGTATCCGGGCCGCCGGGTCTCCGCTCTCCGATCGCTCCTCATCCGCCGGCACGGCAGGCCGCCTTGCACATGCGCAATGCTGCGGCCTGCAGGTCCTCCCCCTGCACATGCGCACAACCACGGCCCGCACATCATCGGCCGTCCTGCGCATGCGCACTGCCACGGCAACTGGTCGGCGCTGGGCACTTTCTCCCTCGCTTTGAATTGTGGGAGATTTGGCCGCCATTGCTGTCCGGTCGCTGCGTCGCCGCCAGAGCTGAAAACCAACGCAGAATCACTCCCTGACCATGGATCAGGAGTAACTCCCTGGAGTAACTCTTGCTTCTGTTTTCCTGGTCCTCCATGAATATTCTAAATGGAATTTAAACTGGAGGTGGTAGAGGGCTGAACAATAACAGCCTATTGCATTTTATCCATAGAGGGAGTGCAGAGAAGGTTCACCAGACTGATTCCTGGGATGTCAGGACTTTCATATGAAGAAAGACTGGATAGACTTGGCTTATACTCGCTAGAATTTAGGAGATTGAGAGGGGATCTTATAGAAACGTACAAGATTCTTATGGGGATGGACAGGCTAGATGCAGGAAGATTGTTCCCGATGTTGGGGAAGTCCAGGACAAGGGGTCACAGCTTAAGGATAAGGGGGAAATCCTTTAAGACCGAGATGAGGAAAAACTTTTTCACACAGAGAGTGGTGAATCTCTGGAACTCTCTGCCACAGAGGGTAGTTGAGGCCAGTTCATTGGCTATATTTAAGAGGGAATTAGATGTGGCCCTTGTGGCTAAAGGGATCAGGGGGTATGGAGAGAAGGCAGGTACGGGATACTGAGTTGGATGATCAGCCATGATCGTATTGAATGGCGGTGCAGGCTCGAAGGGCCGAATGGCCTACTCCTGCACCTAATTTCTATGTATCTATGTATGTATCTGTTTATTTATTGTGTATATATATGGTCTATGGTACATAACCACGCTGAACTTTTATCTCCTGTTCTGTATTATGTTTACATATTCTGTTGTGCTGCAGCAAGCATGAATTTCATTGTCCTATCTGGGACACATGACATTAAAACTCTCTTGATTCTTGACTTGGACTTAAGCAAAAAAGGGTTCTTGGGGAAAAAGAGGTACCTTAAATGTAGTTGCGTCTGGTTGGGAAACTATGGTAGGGTGAAGACTATTCCATGCTTTAATTGTGCGGGAGAGCTCCATGGAGCAGCCAGCAACTCTAGATAGAAGAAATTGGATGACGTTTCGGGTAGAGACCCTTCTTTAGACGCCCTCTTGTTTTAGTGTCTTTAGTTTAATTCAAAGATACAGCGTGGAAACGGGCCCTTCAGCCCACCGATCCACGCCGACCACTGATCACCCGTACACTAGTTATTTCCCACATATTAGCGGAGTAAGTCAAGAGTGTTTTATTCTCTCATGTCCCAGTTAGAACAATGAAATCCTTACTTGCAGCAGCACAACAGAATATGTAAACATAGTACTCTGTGAACAATGTTATAGATGAGAAAACAAGTGTATATTTATATATGAATATATAACTATATAAATGTATATGTGTGTGTGTGTGTGTGTGTGTGTGTGTGTATAATATATATACCCACACACACACACACAATTTCCCTCCTGGGATTAATAAAGTTCTATCGTATAGTATCGTGTGTGTAGGAAGGAAGTGCAGATGCTGGTTTAAACTGAAGATAGACACAAAAAGCTGGAGTAACTCAACAGGTCAGACAGAATCTCTGGACAAAAGGAAAATATTATGTTTTGGGTTGGGTCTGAAATAGGTTCCTGCACACCTTTGGAATGTGGAAGAAAACAAGAGCACATGTAGCAAGCCCATGTGATCAAAGGGAAAAGGAGCAAACCATACAGACAGCACCCATATTCAGGATCAATTCCGGGTCTCTGGCACTTTTAGGCAGCAACTTTATGGCCAATGTACAGCCGCATAGAATTGAACTTAATTAAAACGACAAGTGTGGCAAGGGGGGTGACATGAAAAAGAAAGGAAGAGGCGGAGACAGTAGGCTGTGGGAGAGCTGGGAATGGGAGGGGAAGGAGGGAGAAAGCAAGGGCTACCTGAAATTAGAGAAGCCAATGTGCATACCGCTGGGGTGTAAACTACCCAAGCAAATATGAGGTGCTGCTCCTCCAATATGCGGTGGGCCTCACTCTGGCCATGGAGGAGGCCCAGTACAGAAAGGTCGGATTCGGAATGGGAAGGGGAGTTGAAGTGTTGAGCCACCGGGAGATCAGGTTGGTTATTGCGAACTGAGTGGAGGTGTTGTGCGAAGCGATCGCCAAACCTGCGCTTGGTCTCACCGAGGCTGATCATACGCTGAATAATCCAACCACATTTTTGTTTGGAAGTGGAAAGAAATAATAGAAATTGCATTCATTGCAACGTGTAAAAAGAGTTGAGATACTGTATTATAATTTTGCTGCATGTCATTGTGGTATATATCATGTCTTGATTGGTGAATATGTTTAATTTGTGGCTTTCTTTGAAGCAGAAATAATGTATGAGTGCTTCATTGAGCATAATTCCGACTGGTAACTACGCACTACGTCCAAGCACATTATCGAACACGTCATGCAAGCCGTCTTAAATGACCACCTAAACTGTCATTTGGCAACTTAAAAAGCTGCCAAGGTTGCCCGGCTGGCAACAGAGAAGAAAAATTAAGTTAGACCCCTGCAAGTTGTATAATATTTTTGACACTGTCATAGGCCTTTCTAACATATGTTGTCCCAACGCACTGTAGTCTCTAAACAACCCTTCAGTAATTTTCCTTGCCCTCCATTTCAGAATAATAGTGTTTTAAGCCAATAACTCGACACTAGCAGTGGGAATAAATAAATAAATAAATTCAGCGCAGCTTTCCAGCCCCTTATCTCATTGGCCACGCTCGGCTGCAAACTGGTATCAATCTGGTGGACCATCTTCCTCTAGTCGTGGGGTTGTGGGATTGGGGGGGGGGGGGCCTCACAAGTGGGACAGCTTAGGGCTTCTCTTCATCTAAATCCGGCCCTGTCTGGGCCTCTGTTATAGCTTTAGTCTCCGGGTCTAAGTTCTGGGCTTTGGCCTAAGTTCTGGTGCCACGAGCATGTGTTTTGTAAGTGACAGGGCTCTATTATAGGCTCCAAGCCTGTGTTTTCTGCTTTGACCCAGGTTCTGGGCTTTGCCTAAGCTCTGGGCCCCAGAGCCTGTGTTGTAGGCCTCGAGGCTGTGTTGAAGGCCTGCTTGTGGGCTTTGGCCTACGTTCTGCGCCTCCAATCCTGTGTTTTGTAGGCCTCACATAGAAACATAGAAACATAGAAACATAGAAAATAGGTGCAGGAGTAGGCCATTCGGCCCTTCGAGCCTGCACCTCCATTCAATGTGATCTTGGCTGATCATCCAACTCAGTATCCTGTACCTGCCTTCTCTCCATACCCCCTGATCCCTTTAGCCACAAGGGCCACAGATGATAGCCAGTTATATATGCCACTCAGGAAAGAAGAAGACTATTCTCTAAAATCACTTCTGTCTTGTCTTGAGGACATTAAGTCCTGGATGGCCTTAAACTTTCTGGGACTTAATGAAGAGAAGACAGAGGTGATTTTGTTTGGCCCCAATGGCTGCCGTGAACCTCCCTTTGTTGATTTGGGTCCACTGGCATTGTCTGGAAAGCCAACCGTCTTGAACCTGGGTTTTAGGATGGACGGTGATTTTAAACTAGACAAACAAATAGGCGCGGTGGTTAAGTCCAGCTTCTTTCACCTAAGGAAGCTGGCAAAGGTGAAGCCCATTCTCGAGCGGGAGCATTTTGAAACAGTAATCCATGCCTTTATTACATCTAGGCTGGATTACTGTAACGCACTCTACTCTGGAGTCGCACGAGCTTCATTGGCTCGCCTCCAGCTTGTTCAAAATGCTGCCGCTCGCCTTTTGACTGGAACTCGAAAGAGGGAGCACATTACGCCAATTTTGGCCTCCCTACACTGGCTCCCAGTGCACTTTCGAGTTCATTTCAAAATTCTTTTATTTGTTTTTAAATCCTTGAATGGGCTCGCCCCGCCTTACCTCTCTGAGCTGCTCCACCTATATGCTCCTGCCCGGTGCCTCAGGTCAGCTGATCAGCTGCTCCTTGAGGTACCAAGGTCTAAGCGGAAGCTCAGAGGGGATAGAGCTTTTTCTGTTGCTGCTCCGGCACTCTGGAACACCTTGCCGCTGCACATCAGACAGGCCCCCTCACTGTCCATCTTCAAATCCTCCCTAAAAACATATTTTTATTCTTTGGCTTTCGACACTGGCTGAGGCATTGCCCCTGTTTTTAGTGCTTTTAATGTCTTTTAATTTTTAGTGTGTTTTTTATAGTCCTTCGTTTTATGGTTTTTAATGGTTTTTAATTGTTTGTAATAGCTTTTTGTTCGTGATTTCTCATGTACAGCACTTTGTGGCAACTGTGGTTGTTTAAAGTGCTTTATAAATAAAGTTATTATTATTATATTATTATTATATCTTAAATATAGCCAATGAACTGGCCTCAACTACCTTCTGTGGCAGAGAATTCCACAGATTCACCACTCTCTGTGTGAAAAATGTTTTTCTCATCTCGGTCCTAAAAGACTGCCCCCTTATCCTCAAACTGTGACCCCTTGTTCTGGACTTCCCCAACATCGGGAACAATCTTCCTGCATCTAGCCTGTTCAACCCCTTAAGAATCTTGTAAGTTTCATTTTTTAAAATATTTTTATTTTATTAGAAGTAAGTACAATCATATGGCACCAAAGTGCCTAATATATATTGACATAATTCATTTTATGTACAGCTTCTTATTTTTGTTATTATTATAATGAAGAAGAAAAAGAAAAAGAGAATAGATAATAAAAAATAGAAAAACATGAGATATATATGTGTGTGGAAAAAAAAAAAAAAAAGGAGTGAAAGAAGAAAAGTGAAGAAAAGTAGATAGAAAGAAAAAGAGTAAATTTAGGAGATCATTATTTATAATCTTGACCGTCCCTCACCCAGTCCTGGAACAGTTAGCTTCTACAATTGTGTTGCACCATATGCTTCCAAAAAGACGACAAATGGAGACCAATTCGTTAAGAATTGGTCTGATTTATCTATTAGGAGGAATCGCATTTCCTCAAGATGTGCGGTGTCCAACATGCTTGAAATCCACATTTTAAGCGTTGGTATTGGTGTATTTTTCCAGAATTTAAGTATTAGTTTCTTTGTCATTATTAAACCATAATTTAAAAATAAATTTTGAGATGAGTTCAATTTATTCCCATCTTCCATTACTCCAAATATAATCATTTCAGTATTAGGTTCCATTTTTATCTTGAATAATTTTGTAAATATTTCAAAAATATCACTCCAAAATTTATAAAGTTTTATGCAGGAAACGAAAGAGTGTGTTATAGTTGCGTTTTGGGATAGACATTTATCACAAATGGGGGATATATTTGAGTAAAATTTATTCAATCTAGTTTTTGAATAATATAATCTATGTAAAATTTTAAAAATTCCATTAAATTATGTCTTGCATTAATCGAACATTTGTGTATATCTGTCAAATAGTTTTCCCATGTAACCTTCGTAATTTTTATCATTAATTCCCGTTCCCACTCTTCTCTAAGTACCTCTGTCGATGGTAGGTCTATATTTAAAATACTATTATATAAATATGATATTAATTTCTGTGAGTCAGCCTTAATATTCATTGCTTCTTCCAGTGGATCAAAAGTTATGTTTCGATATCATTGTATGTATTTCTTCATGAAATCGCAAATCTGAAGATATTTAAAATATTGGTTACTTTTCAGTTTAAATTTTAACTGTAATTGTTGGAATGATAATAGGTTTCCCAATTCATACATATCACCGATCCTTTTAATTCCCATTCTTTCCCATTGGTTATATGTTTTATCAATAAAAGATGGTATAAATGAAGCATTATTCACTAATCTTGTAAGTTTCTATAAGATCCCCCCTCAATCTTCTAAATTCTAGCGAGTACAAGCCGAGTCTATCCAGTCTTTCTTCATATGAAAGTCCTGCCATCCCAGGAATCAATCTGGTGAACCTTCTCTGTACTCCCTCTATGGCAAGAATGTCTTTCCTCAGATTTGGTGACCAAAACTGTACAAATCCAGGTGTGGCCTCACCAAGACCCTGTACAACTGCAGTAGAACCTCCCTGCTCTTATACTCAAATCCTTTTGCTATGAATGCTAACATACCATTCGCTTTCTTCACTGCCTGCTGCACCTGCATGCCTACTTTCAATGACTGGTGTACCATGACACCCAGATCTCGTTGCATCTCCCCTTTTCCTAGTCGGCCACCATTCAGATAATAGTCTACTTTCCTGTTTTTGCCACCAAAGTGGATAACCTCACATTTATCCGCATTATACTGCATCTGCCATGCATTTGCCAACTCACCCAACCTATTCAAGTCACCTTGCAGCCTCCTAGCATCCTCCTCACAGCTAACACTGCCCCCCAGCTTCATGTTATCCGCAAACTTGGAGATGTTGCATTCAATTCCCTTATCCAGATCATTAATATATATTGTAAATAGCTGGGGTCCCAGCACTGAGCCTTGCGGTACTCCACTAGTCACTGCCTGCCATTCTGAAAAGGACCCGTTTACTCCTACTCTTTGCTTCCCGTCTGCCAGCCAGTTCACTATCCACATCAAAACTGAACCCCCAATACCGTGTGCTTTAAGTTTGCATACTAATCTCTTATGTGGGACCTTGTCGAAAGCCTTATGAAAGTCCAGATATAACACATCCACTGGTTCTCCCTTATCCACTCTACTAGTTACATCCTCGAAAAATTCTATGATTCGTCAGACATGATTTACCTTTCATAAATCCATGATGACTTTGTCCAATGATTTCACCACTTTCCAAATGTGCTGCTATCCCTTCTTCAATAACTGACTCTAGCATTTTCCCCACTACCGATGTTAGACTAACTGGTCTGTAATTCCCCGTTTTGTCTCTCCCTCCCTTTTTAAAAAGTGGGGTTACATTAGCTACCCTCCAATCCTCAGGAACTACTCCAGAATCTAAAGAGTTCTGGAAAATTATCACTAATGCAACCACTATTTCTGGGGCTACTTCCTTAAGTACTCTGGGATGCAGCCTGTCTGGCCCTGGAACTCAACCATATTGTGGTCACTCTTGCCCAAGGGGCCACGCACAACAAGACTGCTAACTAACCCTTCCTCATTACTCAATACCCAGTCTAGAATAGCCTGCTCTCTAGTTGGTTCCTCTACATGTTGATTTAGAAAACTATCCCGCATACATTCGAAGAAATCCTCTTCCTCAGCACCCCTGCCAATTTGATTCACCCAATCTATATGTAGATTGAAGTCACCCATTATAACTGTTTTACCTTTGTTGCACGCATTTCTAATTTCCTGTTTGATGCCAGCCCCAACTCCACTACTACTGTTAGGTGGCCTGTACACAACTTCCACTAGCGTTTACTGCCCCTTAGTGTTTCGCAGCTCTTCCCATATCGATTCCACACCCTCCAAGCTAATGTCCTTCGATCCTATTGCGTTAATCTCCTCTCTAGCCAGCAACGCTACCCCACCTCCTTTTCCTTTCTGTTTATCCCTCCTGAATATTGAATATCCCTGGATGTTCAGCTCCCAGCCATGGTCACCCTGGAGCCATGTCTCCGTGATCCCAAATATATCAAATTCATTAACAACTGTCTGCACGTTCAACTCATCCACCTTATTACGAATGCTCCTTGCATTGAGACACAAAGCCTTCAGGCTTGTTTTTACAACACTCTTACCGCTTATACAATTATGCTGAAAAGTGGCCCTTTTTGATTTTTGCCCTAGATTTGTCTGCCTGCCACTTTTACTTTTCACCTTGCTACCTATTGCTTCTACCCTCGTTTTACACCCCTCTGTCTCTCTGCTCATGCGCCCATCCCCCTGCCACATTAGTTTAAATCCTCCCCGAAAGCACTAGCAAACATTGGTTCCATTCCAGCCCAGATGCAGACCGTCCTGTTTGTACTGGTCCCACCTCCCCCAGAACTGGTTCCAATGCCCAAGAAATTTGAATCCCTTCCCCCTGCATCATTTTACAAGCCACGTATTCATCTGAAATATCCTCCTATTTGGAAACTCTGACTAGCACGTGGCACTGGTAGTAATCCAGAGATTATTACCTCTGAGGTCCTACTTTTAAGTTTATCTCCTAGCTCCCTAAATTCACCTTGTAGGACCTCATCCCTATATCGTTGGTGCCAATATGCACCACGACAACTGGCTGTTCACGCTCCCCCTCCAGAATGTTCTGCAGTTGCTCAGAGACATCCCTGACCCTTGCACCAGGGAGGCAACATACCATCCTGGAGTCTCGTTTGCCACCGCAGAAACGCCTATCTATTCCCCTTACAATTGAATCCCTTATTACTATAGCCCTTCCACTCTTTATCCGCCCCTCCTGTGCCGCAGAACCGCCCAAGCCATGAACTTGGCTGCTGCTGCCTTCCCCTGATGAGCTATCTCCCCCAACAGTATCCAAAATGGTATATCTGTTTAGGAGGGAGATGACCGCAGGGGACTCCTGCACTATCTGGCTACTGCTACGCTGGCTAGTGGCCACCCGTTCCCTTTCTGTCCGCTTAACTTTTACCTGCGGTGTGGCCAACTCACTGTACGTGCTATTCATGACTTTCTCAGCATCGTGCATGCTCCAGTATGAATCCAACCGCAGCTCCAACAGTTCAATGCGGTCTGCCAGGAGCTGCAGCTGGACACACTTCCTGCACACATAGTCACCAGGGACACCGACAATATCCCTGATCTCCCACATGTTGCAGGATGAGCAATCCACGGGGCCGATCTCAACTGACATGGCTTACCGCCAAATTAAGTCAACTCACTCCCACTATAAAAATCTTAATCCTTTAAACTGTACCTTTGCGAAAAAGCACTGTACCCTTAACTCACTGTCCCCTTAACTCATTGTACCCTTAACTCTTCTCACTGAACCCATAACTAAAAAGTACGAACAGAAAGCAGAAAAAACAAACATGGGGTTACTCCCAAACAGCTGCTTCCTCTAGTCCGCTTCCACCAACCAGCGGCTTCCTCCAGACCACTTCATTTGAAGTGTGATGGAACGTTGCAGAGTGGGCCAACCGCTCCTGGGCCTCTGTGAAACAAAGCCCCGCACTCCGTTTTTAAACTCACCGCCCGTGTTTAGTGTGTTTAGAACAGTTTAGTGTGTATATAGCATAGACCACACATATACACATAAATAAACAGATAAAGTGCAATTGGCTGTTATAGTTCAGAGTTTGTTTGAAGTTGTGTTTAATAGCCTGATGGCTGTGGGGAAGAAGCAGTTCCTGAACCTGGATGTACCATATTTCAGGCTCCTGCACCTTCTACCTGATGGCAGCGGAGAGATGAATGTGTGGCCAGGATGGTGTGTGTCCTTGATGATGCTGGCAGCCTTTTTGATGCAGCGACTGCGATAGATCCCTTAGATGGTGGGGAGGTCAGAGCCAATTATGGACTGGGCAGTGGTCACAACTTTCTGCATTCTATTCCGCTCCTGGACGCTCAAGTTGCCGAACCAAGCCACGATGAAACCAGTCAGTAGGCTCTCTACTGTGCACCTGTAGAAGTTCGAGAGAGTCCTCTTTGACATACCGACTCTCCGTAATCTTCTCAGGAAGTAGAGGCGCTGATGTGTTTTTTTTATAATTCTTTATAATTGCATCAGTGTGCTGGGACCAGGAAATATCTTCGGAAATATGCACACCCAGGAATTTGAAGTTCTTGACCCTTTCCACCATCCTCCCGTTGATATAAACGGGATGGTGGGTCCCTATCCTACCCCTTCCAAAGTCCACAATCAGTTCCTTGGTTTTGCTGGTGTTGAGTGCCAGGTTATTGTGCTGGCACCATTTGGTCAATCGGTCGATCTCACTTCTATTCTCTGACTCGTCACCATCAGTGATTTTTCCCACAACAGTGGAGTCGTCGGCGAACATGATGATGGAGTTCACACAATGTCCAGCTACACAGTCATGAGTATAGAGTGAGTACAGCGGGGGGCTGAGCACGCAGCCTTGAGGTTCTCCGGTGCTGATTGTTATCGAGGACGACACATATCCACCAATACGGACAGACTGTGGTCTGTGGATGAGGAAGTCGACGATCCAATTGCAGAGGGATGCGCAGAGACCCAGATCTGAGAGTTTGGTAACCAGCTTGGAGGGGATGATGGTGTTCAACGCCGAGCTGTAGTCAATGAATAACAGCCTGACATATGAGTTTCTGTTGTCCAAGTGGTTCAAAGCAGAGTGGAGAGCCAGTGAGATCGCATCCACTGTTGATCTGTTGTGGCGGTAAGCGAACTGCAGTGGGTCGAAGTTCTTGTTGAGGTGGGAGTTGATATGCGCCATAATCAACCTCTCATAGCACTTCATCACCACTGTTAGTACCAGTTAGTACCACTGGTCGATAATCATTGAGGCACGTCACCTTGCTCTTCTTGGGCACCGGTATTATTGATGCCCTTCTAAAGCAGGTGGGAACAGACCTCATAAGTGAGAGGTTGAAAATGTCCGTAAAAACTCCAGCCAGTTGATCCGCACAGGATTTTAGAACACGGCCGGGTTTACCATCAGGTCCTGGCACTTTCCGAGTGTTCACCCCCCTGAAGGATGTTCTGACGTCGGCCTCTGTGACTGTGACTGAAATACCATCACTGCGAATGAGGGCTCGGGAAGGCACATCAGTGTTCTCCCTATCAAAGCGTGCGTAAAATGCATTGAGCTTGTCAGGTGGGGTGGGAGATTGCAACCTTCACGTGGTATGCCCTGTTTTGACTAATGCAATCAACCTGGCATGCACAATCAAATAAGATCAAAGAGAACAAGTTGTCCTACGACTTTAGGCAATGCATGCCATACACAAGAAGAAGAAGAAGCTTGTCAGGGAGTGATGCTTCGCTGACAATTGAACTGCCTCCTGATTTCGACTTGTGGAGGTGATGGCATTCAAGCCCTGCCACAGTTGCCGAACATCCGTCTCGTCCTCCAGCTTGGAGCAGGTCCCTTTTGGCCTTTTTGATGGCGTTACCTAGGTCGTATCTGGACTTCTTGTAGACCTCTGTATCTCCAGACCTAAATTCCCTGGATCTGGACTTCAGAAGAGTGCGGCTCTCATGGTTCATCCAAGGCTTCTGGTTAGGTAACACTCGGAAGGTTTTTGTTCGGACTCAGTACTCCACACATTTCTTCATGATGTCTGTAACGTATTCATTCAGGTCCGTTGCCAAGTCCCTGAACATTGCCCAGTTTACCGACTCCAAACAGTCCTGGAGTTGTTCCTTTCCCCCCCCCCCCCCACCCCAACCAGCTTGGGTCAGTCCTCACCTCTGGGGTTGCGCTGTTCAATTGCTGCCTGTAGGCAGGAAGCAGCAGCACTGCAGTATGGTCGGATTTACCGAAGTGAGGGCGAGCGATAGAGGAATAGGCAAATTTGAAGTTCGTGTAGCAGTGGTCGAGGGTATTTGATCCTCTGGTGCTGCATGAGACATGTTGGTGGAAGTTAGGGCGCGATTTCTTCAGGTTGGCTTTGTTGAAGTCCCCAGCTATGGTGGTAAACGCCTCGGGGTAAGCCGTCTGATGCTTGTTGACCACAGTGTGCAGCTCCCCCAGTGCCAGATGGACATCAGCTTGGGAGTGGGATGAAGACTGCAGTCAGGATGATGGAGGTGAATTCCCTCGGTAGGTAGAAGGGACGGCACTTCACAACCAGGTGTTCCAGGTGTGGGGAGCAGGAGTTGGACAGGACTGCCACGTCTGAGCACCACGCAGAGTTGACCATAAGGCAGATGCCCCCTCCTCTCCCTTTCCCAGATGCCAGTGTACGGTCCATGCGATGGATGGAGAAACGTTCAGGCAGGGCCGGATTTATGTATAAGCTTGACAAGCTTAAGCTTAGGCCCTCGAGATCTAGGGAGGCCTCGCAGAGCTGGATTTACCACTAGGCTTCATAGGCTGAAGCCTAGGGCCTGGAAATCTAGACGGCCTCCGGCAAAGACAGGACACCTGCCGTTCAACTCTGGGCGGGCCCCCTCTCTATCTCTCTCTCTCTGTCTGTCACTCTCCGTCTCCGCCCGCCATCCGTATCCATGTCCGGGCCGCCGGGCTCCGCTCTCCACTCGCTCCTCATCCGCCAGCATGGCCGGCCGCCTTGCACATGCGCACTGCTACGGCCAGCATGTCCTCTCTCTGCACATGCGCACAACCACGGCCAGCATATCATCGTTCGCCCTGCGCATGCGCACTGCAACGGCAACTGGTCGGCGCTGGGCACTTTCTCTCTCGCTTTGAATTGTGGGAGATCTTGCCGCCATTGCTGTCCAGTCGCCGCCTCGCCGCGACCGCTGAAATCCAGCGCAGAATCACTCCCTGACTCTGGATCTGGAGTAACTCCCTAGAGTAACTCTTGCTTCTGGTTTCCTGGTCCTCCATAAATATCCTAAATTGAATTTAAACTGGAGGTGGTGGAGGGCTGAACAATAACAGCCTATTGAATTTTATCTGTTTATTTATTGTGTATATATATATGGTATATATATAAGGAGAGAGAAAACAGAGAATTATAGACCAGTTGGCCTGACATCGGTGGTGGGGAAGATGCTGGAGTCATTTATAAAATTAGAGATAGCCGAACATTTGGATAGCAGTAACAGGATCGGTCCGAGTCAGCATCGATTTACAAAGGGGAAATCATGCTTAGAAACATAGAAACATAGAAACATAGAAACTAGGTGCAGGAGGAGGTCGTTCGGCCCTTCGAGCCAGCACCGCCATTCATTGTGATCATACCATATAACCACATAACCATATAACCATTACAGCCCGGAAACAGGCCATCTCGGCCCTTCAAGTCCGTGCCGAACACTTTTTTTTTCTCCTTCTTTCTTCTTTCTTCCCCCTAGTCCCATCTACCTGCACTCAGACCATAACCCTCCATTCCTTTCCCTTCCATATACCCATCCAATCTATTTTTAAAGGATAAAATCGAACCTGCCTCCACCACTTCCACTGGAAGCTCATTCCACACAGCTATCACTCTCTGAGTAAAGAAGTTCCCCCTAATGTTACCCCTAAACTTCTGTCCCTTAATTCTCAAGTCATGTCCCCTTGTTTGAATCTTCCCTACTCTCAATGGGAAAAGCTTATCCACGTCAATTCTGTCTAACCCGCTCATCATTTTAAAGACCTCTATCAAGTCCCCTCTTAACCTTCTGCGCTCCAATAAAGACCTAACTTGTTCAACCTTTCTCTGTAACTTAGTTGCTGAAACCCAGGCAACATTCTAGTAAATCTCCTCTGTACTCTCTCTATTTTGTTGACATCCTTCCTATAATTAGGCGACCAAAATTGTACTCCATACTCCAGAATTGGCCTCACCAATGCCTTGTACAATTTTAACATTACATCCCAACTTCTATATTCAATGCTCTGATTTATAAAGGCCAGCACACCAAAAGCTTTCTTTACCACCCTCTCATGAAATTCCACCTTCAGGGAACTATGCACAGTTATTCCTAGATCCCTCTGTTCAACTGCATTCCTCAATTCTCTACCATTTACGATTGTTGTTGTTGTTGTTGTTGTTGGTCATCAGACACAGCCCTCCTCCTCTAGACTTCCCAAACTCCTCTGCTCTGTCCATACGGTGAACAGAGAGGTGTTCCGCTGGCTGAATAGCGTGGTCCGGCGTCGTTGGGGTTAGCCATGTCTCGGTGAGGCAAAGGATGTTACAGTCCCGAATGTCCCGTTGGTATCGGACCCTGGCCCTGAGGTCACCGAGCTTGTTCTCCTGGGACTGGATGTTGGCTAGCAGGATGCTAGGCAGTGGTGTACGATGGGCTCTACTCCTGAGCCTGTTCCTGACCCCGGCTCGTTTTCCTCTGGGCCTCCTCCTTGATCTTGTGTTGGTTCTCTCGGTGTTGTTTACTCCCGGTAGTATCTCCCTTGGCCAGTCGGAGCTGTTACTGACTGTGGGCAGGCAGTTTCTCCCGATGTCAATAAGTGTTTGTTTGTCATAAGTAGACCGACAACGTGCAGGTTGTGCGAATAAATTAAAAACGACAATTGACAAGACAATATACGAACAAACACCCGGAGCAGGTACGACGGCAGCTACCTTCACCGGCGCCATCTAGTCCCTCTCACACACTCCTGCTCACCAAACCTGGAGCTCCTGACCATCAAATGCCGCCCGTTCTACCTCCCCCGTGAGTTTACATCTATCATTATCAGTGCCGTTTATATTCCACAACAAGCGGACACGGTCACTGCCCTGTCTGAGCTATTTTATGACACTCTTGGGGACCCCCCATTATAGCAAGTGTATTTTTCGAGTCTTTACGTGGCTCGTCCACGGAGAAATTCCCACAACCAGCGAAAACCACAGGACCAAGGAAAACCACTGGACCCGCAGCCTGGGTAGGCCCGATCTTAGAGCTGACTCGATCTTGAGGAGCCAGTCATCATAGGACAATTTGGTGAATTGATGTTTTAGCGCTCACCAATTGGTAATTTACGCTCACCAAGCATGGAGAACACCCTCTACCAGGCGGAACTGGGCCGACCATTCAACATTGGTTAGATGGCTAACAACTAGCCAGATTTTTTGTCTACATCATCTGATGTGTCGTTTGTCTCCACTCGCTGGTCCCAGTTTCCCGGTTTTCTCTCAACCCTCTGTTCCCCGGTTCTAGAACTGGGTACCAACAAGGCATGGGTGCATGTGGTACACGAACCAGCAAGGCTCCAACTTAAGGATGTTATCAGTCACAATTCAGTGTTACGTGTCTCTGCTTGCGGTTGCCCTGGGTTCTATTGGCCCTGGCTAGCCAACCCAGGATCGTCAAGGCATATTAATGGTGGTAAGGGACTCTCCTTCTCTTCCAGGTGTTACGCGGAATGAGGATTATTAGCTCAACACCCACAGACTAGGTGAGGCTCAATTGTAGCTTTTATACACTTATCGCAGAGCGCCGCTACAGGGGCGATATATGCGGGGTCGTTGTTTATCCGGGACAGGACCCACCCGGTCAGGCGATGAAAACCGCCACCTTTTTTGTTTTGATTGTATTCCCTTGTCTGCTAGGGTTCCGATCTCCGCAGATCGGTGTTCCGTCTCGTGTTACTTGTCTCGAAGCCGCTTCTGCCGACACTTTGATGTTTAGCGTCGTTTCCAGCGGGACCACTTGGAGGCGCGACTCACTGTGGACGAGAACACGATGAAGACGTCCACAGCTACGGTAACAAGCCAGCAACTCCCGATATTAAGGGAGTCGATGCGCTTGCTAGCTACCAAACCATCCACCGCGATGCAGCCCTCATTGTGGCCGGGGACTTTAACCGTGCAAACCTAAAATCAGTAAGGCCGGACTTGCGGCAACATATCACTTGCAACACCAGAGGTGAGAGAACTTTGGACCACTGCTACTCACCATTTAAGGATGGTTACAGGGCCAAATCTCTCCCTCCATTCGGTAAGTCCGACCATGCCGCCATACTACTCATGCCAAAATATAAACAGAGACTGAAACGGGAAGTTCCAGTAAGGAGGGAGGTGACGCGCTGGACCGACCAATCAGAGGCCTCTCTACAAGATGCCCTCGACACTGCTGATTGGGACATGTTCCGTTGCAGCTCTGATGACATCAACATGTTTGCGGAAGCGGTGCTGGGATTCATTGAGAAGGTCACGACCGACTGTGTCACCAAACATACGGTCAGAATGTTCCCCAATCAAAAACCGTGGGTGGACAAAAACATCCGTGACGCTCTCAGGACCCGCACCGCCGCCTGCAACACAGCGCTGGCAACCGGAAACAAGGAGGATTTCAAAGCTGCCTCCTACTACGTCCGCAGAGCAGTAAAGGAGGCAAAACAACGCTACGGGAGGAGACTGGAGTTACAGCTACAGCAGTCGGACTCTAGGGGGCTATGGCAAAGTCTTCACATAATCACGGACTATAAGCCCAAACCCACATCCATCCCAAATGCGAACACCTCCCTCGCGGACGAACTAAACGTCTTTTATGCGCGCTTTGAGAATAACACCCAGGCCCTCGAAGCCCATCACATCTCATCCAGCAGCGAGGAGGTGACATTCCAGGTGACGGAACACGATGTGAGGCGCACACACAAGCGGGTGAACCCCAGGAAGGCTGCAGGTCCGGATGGGATTACTGGGCGTGTCCTCAGAACCTGCGCAGACCAACTAGCCCCTGTATTCACAGACATTTCAATCTCTCCCTCTCCCAGTGTATTATCCCCACCTGTTTTAAACAGTCCACTATAGTCCCTGTCCCCAAAACCCCCCAACCCAGCTGTTTAAATGACTACCGCCCCATAGCCCTGACCTCCACAGTAATGAAGTGTATTGAGAAACTCATCAAAACTTTCATTACCTCCTCCCTACCCACCACCCTGGATCCACTACAATTTGCATACCACCCCAATAGATTCACTGACGATGCCATAGCCCACCCACTCCACACCACTCTCACCCACCTGGACTTATGGGGCTTATGTTAGACTCCTGTTCATATATTACAGCTCAGCGTTTAACACCATAGACCCCTCAAAGCTGGCCTCCAAATTGTACAACCTCCACTTGTGCCCATCCCTGAGCAAGTGGATCCACAATTTCCTGACCAGCAGACCACAGGTGGTGCGTGTGGGCCATCACATGTCATCCACCCTCACCCTCAACACTGGGGCCCCCAGGGCTGTGTGCTGAGCCCTCTGCTGTATTCTCTCTACACCCATGACTGCAAGGCCATCTCAGACTCTAACATCAGAGTCAAGTTTGCCGATGACACAGTAGTGGTAGGCCTAATCTCAAACAATGATGAGGCAGCCTACCACTCTGAAATCATCCACCTGGCAAACTGGTGTAGGGAGAATAACCTGGAGCTGAACACCTCCAAGACCAAGGAGCTCATAGTGGACTTCTCCAGGAAGCAGCATAGGAGCTTTCTCCCCCCTCAGCATAAACGGGGCCCAGGTGGAGAGGGTGGAGAGCTTCAGGTACCTCGGCATCCACATCTCCCAGGACCTGACATGGTCACACCACCTCAGCAGCCTGGTAAAGAAGGCCAACCAGCGTCTTTACCATCTCAGACGGCTGAGGGACTTCAAGCTCCCCCTCAGGATGCTCAAGAACTTCTACACCCATACTGTGGAGAGCATCCTGAGTGGGAGCATCATCACCTGGATGGGGAACACCATAAAGAGGGACCAACTGGCTCTGAGGAGGGTGGTTCGCTCAGCTGAGCGGACCATCAAAACCACCCTTCCCAACCTGCAGGACATCTACACCAAGCGCTGCAGGTCAAGAGCCAGGAGGATTATCCAGGACCACACTCACCCCAACAACAGACTGTTTTCCCTGCTGCCCTCAGGGAAATGGTACCGGCTGCTCAGGGCCAACACGGAGAGAATGAGGAGGAGTTTCTTTCCCCAGGCCATGAGACTGCTGAACGAGGACGGAGTGTCGCCGCCCCCCCTCCCCCCCCAGCCCCCCAACGCCCAAACCCTCCCCACCCTCCTCACCAGCACCTGCACCCCCGCCCAAACCCCCGCCCCGCCCCGCCCCGCCTTGCCACCATCAAACACACACACATGGGACTGAACTGGATGGAACATGCTGTCATCACAGGTGTTCCACGGCACTTGTCACTTTGCTTGTAACAGCACTACTTGTTATGTGGTATATTTATGGGGTATGTGTTATATGTAGGTATTGTTTATGTGGTATTATGTGTTATATGGGTATTGTTTTATGTCGGTTATGTGTAAGTGGGGAACCATGCACAACTGGACAGGCACTTAAGCATTTCACTACTGGTTATACCTGTATAATTGAGTATGTGACCAATAAGCTTGAATTGAATTGAATTTACCATGTACGTCCTATTTTGATTTGTCCTGCCAAGATGTAGCACCTCACATTTATCAGCATTAAACTCCATCTGCCATCTTTCAGCCCACTCTTCCAAGTGGCCTAAATCTCTCTGTAGACTGAAAATCTATTTCATTATCCACAACACCACCTATCTTAGTATCATCTTACTATCACCTATCTTAGGATCATGGCTGATCGTCCCCTATCAATAACCCGTGCCTGCCTTCTCCCCATATCCCTTGACTCCACTAGCCCCTAGAGCTCAATCTAACTCTCTAATAAATCCATCCAGTGACTTGGCCTCCACTGCCCTCTGTGGCAGGGAATTCCATAAATTCACAACTCTCTGGGTGAAATTTTATTTCTCACCTCAGTCTTGAATGACCTCCCCTTTATTCTAAGACTGTGGCACCTGGTTCTGGACTCGTCCAACATTGGGAACATGTTTCCTGCATCTAGCTTGTTTAGTCCTTTTATAATTTTATGTTTCTAGAAGATACCCCTCATCCTTCTAAACTCCAGTGATTACAAGCCTAGTCTTTTCAATCTTTCCTCATATGACAGTCCCGCCATCTCAGGGATCAATCTCGTGAACCTACGCTGCACTGCTTCAATCACAAGGATGTCCTTCCTCAAATTAGGAGACCAAAACTGTGCACAATACTCCAGATGTGGTCTCACCAGAGCCCTATACAACTGCAGAATAACCTCTTTACTCCTATAATGAAAGCCTCTTGTTTTGAATCTTCTTGACTAATCCTCTTAATCCCCATAAATCCTCTTGACTAATCTTCTTGAATTTTTGGAAGATGTAACTTGGAAAATGGACAAGGGAGCGCCAGTGGATATAGTGTACCTGGACTCCCAGAAAGCATTTGAGAAGGTCCCACATAGGAGATTAGTGGCAAAATTAGGGCACATGGTATTGGGGGTAGAGTGCTGACATGGATAGAGAAGTGGTTGGCAGACAGGAAACAAAGAGTAGGGATAACGGGTCCCTTTCAGAATGGCAGGCAGTGACTAGTGGGGTACCGCAAGGCTCGGTGCTGGGACCGTAGATATTTACAATATACATCAATGATTTGGATGTAGGGATTCAAAGTGACATTAGCAAATTTGCAGATGACACAATGCTGGGTGGCATTGTGAACTGTGAGGAGGATGCTATGAGAATGCAAGGTGATTTGGACAGGTTGGGGGAGTGGGCAGATGCGGATTAATGCGGATACATGTGAGGTTATCCACTTTGGTAGAAAAAACAGGAAGGCAGATTACAATCTAAATGGCGTCAAGTTGGGAAAAGGGGAAGTACAACGGGATCTGGGGGTCCTTGTACATCAATCCATGAAAGTAAGCATGCAGGTACAGCAGGCAGTGAAGAAAGCAAATGGCATGTTGGCCTTTATAACAAGAGGAATCGAATATAGGAGCAAAGAGGTCCTTCTGCAGTTGTACAGAGCCCGAGTGAGACCACACCTGGAGTATTGTGTGCAGTTTTGGTCCCCTAATTTGAGGAAGGACATTCTTGTTATTGAGGGAGTGCAGCGTAGATTTACAAGGTTAATTCCAGGGATGGCGGGGCCGTCATATGCTGAGAGAATGGAGCAGCTGGGCTTGTACACTCTGGAGTTTAGAAGGATGAGAGGGTATCTCATTGAAACATATAAGATTGTTAAGGGTTTGGTCATGCTAGAGGCAGGAAACATGTTCCCGATGTTGGATGAGTCCAGAACTAGGGGCCACAGTTTAAGAATAAGGAGTAAGCCATTTAGAACGGAGACGAGGAAACACTTTTTCTCACAAAGAGTGGTGAGTCTGTGGAATTATCTGCCTCAGAGGGCGGTGGAGGTGGGTTCTCTGGATGCTTTCAAGAGAGAGCTAGAGAGAGCTCTTAAAAATAGCGGAGTCAGGGGATATGGGGCAAAGGCAGGAACGTGGTACTGATTGGGGATTATCAGCCATGATCGCATTGAATGGCGGTGCTGGCTCGAAGGGCCGAATGGCCTACTCCTGCACCTATTGTCTATTGTCTATGGTATATAAATACACTGAACTTGTATCTCCTGTTCTGTATTATGTTTACATATTCTGTTGTGCTGTAGCAAGGAAGAATGTCATTGTCTCATCTGGGACACACGACAATAAAACTCTCTTGACTCTTGACTTGGACTTAAGCAAAAAAGGGTTCTTGGGGAAAAAAGAGGTACGTTAAATTTAGTTGCATCTGGTTGGGTAACCATGTTAGGGTGAAGACTATTCCATGCTTTAATTGTGCGGGGGATCTCCATGGAGCAGCGAGCAACTCTGGATAGAAGAAATTGGGTGACGTTTCGGGTAGAGACCCTTCTTTAGACTCCTTCTGGTTTTAGTGTTTTTAGTTTAATTTAAAGATATAGCGTCGAAACAGGCCCTTCGGGCCACCGAGTACACGCCGACCACCGATCACCCGTACACTAGTTCTATCCCACACATTAGCGGAGTAAGTCAAGAGTCAAGAGTGTTTTATTCTCTCATGTCCCAGTTAGAACAATGAAATCCTTACTTGCAGCAGCACAACAGAATATGTAAACATAGTACTATGTAAACAATGTTATAAACGAGAAAACAAAACAGTGTATATATATATGCATATATATCTATATAAATATAAATATATATATGTGTGTGTGTGTGTGTGTGTGTGTGTGTGTGTGTGTGCGTTGTTGTGTGTGCGCGCGTGCGCGTGCGTGCGTGCGTGCGTGTGTGTGTGTATGTGTGGGTGGGTGGGTGGGTGTGTGTGTGTGTGTTATATATATCCCACACACACAATTTCCCTCCTGGGATTAATAAAGTTCTATCGTATAGTATCGTGTGTGTAGGAAGGAACTGCAGATGCTGGTTTAAACTGAAGATAGACACAAAAAGCTGGAGTAACTCAACAGGTCAGACAGAATCTCTGGACAAAAGAAAAATATTATGGTTTGGGTTGGGTCTGAAATAGGTTCCTGCAAACCTTTGGAATGTGGAAGGAAACAAGAGCACCCGGAGAAAACCCAGGTGATCAAAGGGAAAAGGAGCAAACTCCATACAGACAGCACCCATATTCAGGATCAATTCCGGGTCTCTGGCACTTTTAGGCAGCAACTTTATGGCCAATGTACAGCCGCATAGACTTGAACTTAATTAAAACGACAAGTGTGGCAAGGGGGGTGACATGAAAAAGAAAGGAAGATGCGGAGACAGTAGGCTGTGGGAGAGCTGGGAACGGGAGGGGAAGGAGGAAGAAAGCAAGGGCTACCTGAAATTAGAGAAGCCAATGTTCATACCGCTGGGGTGTAAACTACCAAAGCAAATATGAGGTGCTGCTCCTCCAATTTGCGGTGGGCCTCACACTGGCCATGGAGGCGGCCCAGGACAGAAAGGTCGGATTCAGAATGGGAAGGGGAGTTGAAGTGTTGTGCCACCGGGAGATCAGGTTGGGTATTGTGAACTGAGTGGAGGTGTTGTGCGAAGCGATCGCTAAGCCTGCGCTTGGTCTCACCCAGGTTGATCATACGCTGAATAATCCAACCATTTGTTTAAGAAGGAACTGCAGATGCTGGAAAATCGAAGGTACACAAAAATGCTGGAGAAACTCAGCGGGTGCATCAGCATCTATGGAGCGAAGGAAATAGGCAACGTTTCGGGCCGAAACCCTTCTTCAGATTGATAGGGGGTGGGGGGTGGGGGCGGGGAGAAGAAAGAAAAAAGGAGGAGGAGAAGCCAGAGGCTGAGGGAGAGATAGGAAGGGGAGGAGACAGCAAGGGCTAAACAAAATTGTGAGAATTCAATGTTCATGCCCCCAGGATGCAGACTCCCCAAGCGGAATATGAGGTGCTCTTCCTCCAATTTCCGGTGTTGCTCGCTCTGGCCATGGAAGAGACCCAGGACACAGAGTCGGATACGGAATGGGAGGGGGAGTTGAAGTGCTGAGCCACCGGGAGGTCAGGTTGGTTAATGCGGACCGAATAATCCCAACCACATATTTGTTTGGAAGTGGAAATATATAATAGAAATTGCATTCATTGCAAAGTGTAAAAAGAGTTGAGCTACTGTATTATAATTTTGCTGCATGTCATTGTGGTATATATCATGTCTTGATTGGTGAATATGTTTAGTTTGTGACTTTATTTGAAGCAGAAATAGTATGTGAATGCTTCATTGAGCATAATTCCGACTGGTAACTACGCACTTAGTCCGAGCACATTATCACACGCGTCATGCAAGCCGTCTTAAATGACCACCTAAACTGTTATTTGGCAACTTAAAAAAGCTGCCAAGTTTTCCGGCTGACAACAGAGAAAAAAAAATAAGTGAGAGCCTGCAAGGTGTATAATATTTTTGACACTGTCATAGGCCTTTCTTACATATGCTGTCACAACGCACTGTAGTCTCTAAACAACCCTTCAGTAATTTTCCTTGCCCTCCATTTCAGAATAATAGTGTTTTAAGCCAATAACTCTACACTAGCACTAGCAATAAACAAATAAATAAAAAGCTGCAGCTTTCCAGCCCCTTATCTCATTGGCCACGCTCGGCTGCAAATCGGTGTCAATCTGGTGGACCATCTTCTTCTAGTCGTGTGAGTGGGGGATTGGGAGGGGCCTCACAAGTGGAACAGCTTAGGGCATCTCTTCATCTAAATCCGGCTCTGCTTCTACCCCCTGCTTGGAAGTATAAACTCAAGCGGGAAGATCCAAAACTGAAAGTCGTGCAGTTCTGGTTTGAGGAAACAGATCAATCATTTGCGACAGCTTTGAGACATTGGACACGCCCATATTCAAGGGTATTGCCTGTGACATGAATGAGCAAGCCACTTCCGGTGCAACCTAAAGGGATACCAAGCAGTACAATAGATATGTTTCCGTACTTTGCAGTGCAATCAACGCTTTGGTTAAATTCCGGATCTTGTAAAATGCCGGGATAATCACGCGGAACCATGCCACTTGTAGCAAGGGTTGATACCATGACGAGATACAATGTGATGTCTGGCAATGTCGCTGGCAATAACACATCAATCACTCCAAGTCCGATGCATTCTGTACTGACGTTGAATATGTCATAGAGGTAAGAGTGAAGGTGGGACATACAGAGGGGACGTGAGAACCATATAACCATATAACCATATAACCATTACAGCACGGAAACAAGCCATCTCGGCCCTTCAAGTCCGTGCCGAACATTTTTTTAAATTAAAAAAAAAAAAAAAAATACTCCCCCCTAGTCCCATCTACCTGCACTCAAACCATAACCCTCCATTCCTTTCCCGTCCATATACCCATCCAATCTATTTTTAAGGATAAAATCGAACCAGCCTCCACCACTTCCACTGGAAGCTCATTCCACACAGCTACCACTCTCGGAGTAAAGAAGTTCCCCCTAATGTTACCCCTAAACGTCTGTCCCTTAATTCTCAAGTCATGTCCCCTTGTTTGAATCTTCCCTACTCTCAATGGAAAAAGCTTATCCACGTCAAGTCTGTCTAACCCGCTCATAATTTTAAAGACCCCTATCAAGTCCCCTCTTAACCTTCTGCGCTCCAAACAGGCTTTATTCAGAAACGGTACTCATATTATAATCTAAGAAGATTATTCAATATTATTTATTCTAAGAGAATTATTAATGAAGATCTAGCAATAATCTCACTCGATGCTGAAAAAGCATTTGATCAGGTTGAATGGTCTTATTTATTCTCAGTGATGGAAAATATGCAACTAGGGGAGAAATTCTGTACATGGATAAAACTGTTATATACAAATCCTACGGCTAGAATATTAACAAATCAAAGGTTGTCACCAAAATTCAGCCTATCTAGAGGTTGTAGACAAGGATGCCCGTTATCTCCATTATTATTTGCTTTAGCTATTGAACCACTTGCAGAAAGAGTTAGGGGTCATCCGGAAATATATGGGTATATCACAAAGGACACAGTGAATAAAATTTCTCTATACGCAGATGATGTACTAATTTACATTACAAAACCAGAAATTAGTATTCCAAACTTATTAGAGCTAATAACCCAATTTGGGTCACTCTCAGGATACAGAATAAATTGGAATAAAAGTGAAATTATGCCAATAAGGGAACATAACAAACACATAATACAACAATTTCCATTTAAAATAGTAAACGAAAAATTTAAATACCTAGGTATCTATGTAACTAAGATATATACATCATTATTTAAAGCAAACTTTCCCCCACTACTGAATAAACTACATAAGAATATTCAATACTGGAAAACACTCCCTATTTCAATGATTGGCAAAATTAATGCCATAAAAATGATTTTTTTACCGCAAATATTATACCTTTTTCAGACAATTCCGATATATTTGTCAAAAAACTTTAAAAAAAAATTGGACTCTATTGTTAATGATTTTATCTGGGATTATAAGAATCATAGGATAAACAAAAGACATTTGTGTAAATCAAAAATAAATGGAGGTTTGGTTTTACCCAACTTTCTGTTTTATTTTTGGGCAGTTAATATTAAAAATATGAATTTCTGGTTGGAAGAAATAGAACAACAACCAGATTGGTTAAAAATGGAAAAGGAAGATTGTTTGCCTTTTGATATCAGTTCGATATTATTTGCTACATCTAAATTAAACAAAAAAATTTATAGGGAAAACCCTATAATATTTAGTGCCATACGAATTTGGAAACAATTAAAAAAGACATTAAAATTAGATAATTTATCACTTTTTCTCCCAATTGTGGATAACCCTTTGTTTAAACCCTCATGGTTGGACAGGGGTTTTACACAATGGAGGAATTATGGAATTAAAAATATGGGACAACTTTATAAGGAAGGCACCTTTCTGACATTTCAGGAGTTGGAACAGACTTATGGACTTCGAGGAAATGATTATTTCAGATATCTTCAACTCAGAGATTATGTAAAATCGAATACTCAAAACTTTCGAATTAGAAATTCAGAAATTCTTGACGAATGTTGGAATAAACATCCTAATACAGAAAAATTAATATCTTATATATATAATATCTTATTAGACAGTGACATTCCATCGACGGACTTACACAGACAAACATGGGAAAAAGAATTACATCAAATAATAACGAAAGATACTTGGGAAGAAAGTTTACAACATATACATCAATGTTCATTAAATGCCAGACATTCTTTAATACAATTTAAAGTAATACATAGATTACATTATTCAAAAACAAAATTACATAAAATCTTTCAACATATCTCACCTATATGTGATAAATGTCAACATTTAGAAGCCACATTATCTCATATGTTTGCAAACTGTACAAAAATTAAAAAATTCTGGGTAAATATTTTTAGTATAATATCTAAAGTGACCAGCACACAAGTGGACCCGGATCCAAAATTTATAATACTTGGAACATCAGAATTAAATCAAACATTTACAACAACACAAAGAAACTTTATTGATTATAGTATAATAACAGGAAAAAAATTAATTCTAAAATTTTGGAAAGGCCCTACGGCCCCCACAATCAAAATGTGGATTATAGAAATGACGGAGACCTTAAACGTGGAAAGAATCAGATTTTCCCTGTTGGATAAACAGGAATTATTCGTTGGAACATGGTCTCCCTTTATTGATTATTTAAAGGGTCAGAATGGTTCAGCACGGGAACCTGACTAATGCTCGGGCTAAAAAATGGATGAAATGCTATATTCTGAAATGTACGAATATATCTCGAATGAAGTTTTTTTATTTTAATAAATGTTTCCACTCTTCTTTAACTATCTTTC
>JAXLNO010005885.1:0-44422 GCA_038087875.1 Malacoraja senta
TTTAGAGGTGATTAGAGGGCTTTAGAGGGTAAGAGTGGGCTAAACGTGTTGAGGGTTAAACGGGTTTAGAGGGGTTTAGAGGGGTTAGAGCTGTTGAGAGGGGTTTAAAAGGGTTTAGAGGGATATCGAGGGCTTTAGATGGGTTTAGATGGGTTTAGAGAGGTTCAGAGGGGTTCAGAGGGGTGTAGAGGAGTTCAGAGGGTTTAGACGGGTTTAAAGGTGTAGATAGTCGTTTTGAGGTGTTCACTGTGGTGGAAGGCACAAAAAATGGCCAGTCCTCCACCATTTCCCCCGTGGGAGGGAACTCAACCCTCCGCCGTCGCCGCTGCTGGTGTCCAGATGTGGAGACAAGGTAAAGTCCAGGTATGTCCTAAATCGGTGCTTCCCTACCGGAGACCGCGGCTTCAGGTTGATGTAGGCCGCAAGACGGCGGTCGAAGATCTAAAGTCCCCGCCGCGCCGCAGCCAGAAGCACCGCAGACCGCAGGGCCGGCAGTCGGAGCTCTTCTCCATGGATACCCGGCGACGGACCCCGGTCCTGATGGTAAGTCCACGCCACGCCAGAGGTAGAAGTACGCCGCGGGCCGGCGGTCGGAGCTCTTCTCCTCCTTGGTAGCCAACGAGGGATCCCAGGCTCAGGACGCCGCGCAAGCCTGAAGCACCGCAGTTCGCGGCTTCTGGATGATGTAGGCCGCGGGCCGACAGTCGGAGCTCCTCTCCAGGGGTCCCCGGCGAAGGACGCGCTCCTGATGGTAACTCCACGCCGCGCCCGCGGTAGAAGTTGGCCGCGGGCCGGCGGTCGGAGCTCTTCCCCGCCCGGGTCCCCAACGAGAGATCCCAGACCTGGTTACCGCGGGCCAGCGAAAGGAGCGCTCCCCTCCGGCGATCCCCGGCGAGACATCGCCCGCTCCGCGACGAAAGAATGCTCGCCCCGGGCGCGTCTCGATGTTAGGCCACGGGGGAGGCGACATAGAAAAAGTTGCCTCTCCGTGGAGGAGGCGACCGAAACGGTTTCACCCTTACCCCCCCCCCCCACCCCCCACCCCCGCAAACCACACGCACACAAGACACACAAAAAACATTAAAAACATACATTAGGACATACGGAAAAAACAAGAAAATTAGAAAGAACTAACACGCTGCTGTCAGGGCTGCCGGCTTGCAGCGCCCCCACCGATCTGTGTTTAGAGTGGTTTAGAGGGTTTAGCGAGGTTTCGAGGGGGTTCGAGGGGTTTGGAGGCGGTTAGTGGGGCATAGAGGGGCATAACGTGGTTGGGGGGTTTAGAGGTGGTTAGAGTGTTTTCGAGGGGTTTCAAGCGGTTTAGGAGGCTTTAGAGGTGTTTAGAGGTCTTTAGAGGGGTTTAGAGGGCTTTAGAGGTTTGGAGGGGTTTAGAAGGTTTTAGAGGGGTATAGAGGGGTTAGAGGGTTGTAGAGGTCTTCAGAGGGGTTTAGGTGTTTAGAGTGGGTTAGAGGGTTTAGAGGGGTTTACAGGGGTTTAGAGGGGTTTAGAGGGGTCAGAAGGATTTAGAGGGGATTAGGAGGCAACGGTGGCTGACAAGATAAGTTAGGGATAGAATAAAACTAAATGAAAATATGTATAACTAGCAAAGAGTACCCGGAAGCCAGAGGATTGGGAAACTTTCATAGGACAACAGAAGGAAACAAATCGGGCTATACGGCTGAAAAGATGAACTACGAAGGGAAGCTGGCCAGGAATATAAAGAAGGACAGTAAAAGCTTCTTGTTAAGGGTAAAAGAGTAGCAAAGTCAAATGTGGGTCCCTTAAGGCAGACACGGGTGACATTATTATGGGTAACAAGGAAATGGCATAAGAGTTGAACAGGTACTTCGGATCTGTCTTCACTGAGAAAGACACAAACAATCTCCCAGATGTACTGGAGGACAGAGGATCTAAGGTGGTAGAGGAACTGAAATACATTTTCATTAGGCGAGAAATAGTATTGGGTAGGCTAATGGGTCTGAAGGTTGATAAATCCCCCTGGGCCTGATGGTCTGCATCCCAGGGTCCTCAGGGAGGTGGCTCGAGAAATAGTGGACGCATTGGTAATTATTTTCCAATGTTCGATCGATTCAGGATCATTTCCTGTGGATTGGAGGATATCTAACGTTATCCCACTTTTCAAGAAAGGAGCGAGAGATAAAACGGGGAATTACAGACCAGTTAGCCTGACTTCGGTGGTGGGAAAGATGCTGGAGTCAATTAGTAAAGAGGTAATAATGGGGCATTTGGATAGCAGTAAAAGGATTAGTCCAAGTCAACATGGATTTATGAAAGGGAAACCATGCTTGACTAATCTACTGGATTTTTTTAAAGGATGTGACAAGTAAAATGGATGAAAGGGTGCCAGTGGATGTAGTGCTAAGGTCCCGCATTGGAGACTGGTGACTAAATTTCGAGCACATGGTATTGGGGTTACGTTGTTGACATGGATAGAAAATTGGTTGGCAGACTGGAAGCAAAGAGTAGGAGTGAACGGGTCCTTTTCTGAATGGCAGGCAGTGGCGAGTGGAGTGCCGCAAGTCTCGGTGTTGTGGAATTATGAACAACACTAGCAAGTTTGCGGATGACACAAAGCTGAGTGGCAGTGTGAACTGCGAAGAGGATGTTAAGAGGTTGCAGGGTGATCTGGACAGGTTGAGTGAGTGGGCAGATGCGTAGCAGATGCAGTATAAGATAGATAAATGTGAGGTTATCTACTTTGGCGGCAAAAACAAGGGGGCAGATTATTATCTCAATGGGGTTAGGTTAGGCAAGGGGGAGGTACATCGAGATCTGGGTGTCCTTGTACTTCTGCAGTTGTATAGGGCTCTGGTAAGACCACATCTGGAGTATTGTGTACAGTTTTGGTCTCCTAATTTGAGGAAGGACATCCTTGTGATCGAGGCAGTGCAGCGTAGGTTCACGAGATTGATCCCTGGGATGGCGGGACTGACATGTGAGAAAATACTAGGCTTGCAGATCATTCTCAATGCGGACGAGGTGCCGCCAGGTCTGCTCTGACAGAAAAGATCTACTGCAGGTAGGGTGAGCACCCACAGAAACAGGGTGTATACGGGGAACAAGGCAAATGGTTTAAGAACAGGACCACGAGGGTGGGGGGAGGGGTAGTAATCTCCAGATTGCTCCTGGTGCAACATGCTGCTGAGGGCAAGAATAAGAAGGGGGGAACAGGTGAAGGCCTGGTTGCGGAGTTGGTGGAAGGGGCAGCCGTTCAGATTGTGGGACCGCTGAGATCCTTGTTGGAGCCGAGGTGACCTGTACAAGAAGGCAGACAAAAATGCTGGAGAAACTCAGCGGGTGAGGCAGCATCCATGGAGTGAAGGAATAGTTAATGCAGGGCTGCCAACTCTCACGCATTGAGCGTGAGAATCACGCATTTGGCCAAATTTTCACGCTGATCACGAATTTCTCACGCTCTATCGTGAGAAATTCTGTGATCAACGAAAATTTCAAAACGTATATCCCACTGCATGGGCCGCGGTTGTTGGATGGCCGGGGCTGGGGGAGGGATGAAAGCAGAAGCAGCGGCGCGGACAGATGCGGAAGGGAAGCCAGGGCTCCCGAGTATTTGCCGGGCTGGCGAGTGTTTGCCGGGCTGGCGAGTCATGGAGCTGCCTCAGTGCAAGATTCCCGGGCCGTCGGAGGTGTCGGAAGTGTTGCGCCGCTGCCGTGAGAGTCTCTGTGCCCAGGTGACCGGCATAGATCAGGCTGCGGCTTGGTGCATCCTGGAGGACAACCAATGGCTTCTGAAAGTAATCAGAATGCCGTTTATTCTCATTTAAACATAGGTTCCAACGAAATTAAGTTTTCTGCAGTCATAACAACAACAAAACACACAATTAACATAATTCCACACAAACATCCATCGCAGTGAATTCCCAAACACCTCCTCGCTGTGATGGAAGGCAAAAGTCTTATCTCTTCCCTGTTCTCTGATCTTATTCTTGTCCGCAGTCATGCAGTAATACTTCTGCATCGAGCTGATCGAGGCTATTGATGTTTGAGCCCCCGGCGGGCGATGGTAAGTCCCGCGTCCGTATAAGCTGCGCCGGGCGATGTAAGGCTCCGCTCCGGGTCGATTTCAATACCTCGATTCCGCGGGCGACGTTTGCCGTTGCGGGAGCTCCGAAAAGCGGTCTCCTACCAGGGCCCCGCGAGCTCCCGATGTCACCGACCACAGGGCCTGCAGCCGAAGCCTCCAAGCTCCGAAGTCGAGTCGCAGCCGCGCGCCACAACAGCGCTCCGCACTCTGAAGTTGGCCAGCTCCGCGATGGTAAATCCGCAGGCTCCAGGTCGATTCCGATTGGAGGCCGCCGGCTCCACGATGTTAGGCCCAACGACAACGGAGACTCGAGAAGGAAAAAGTCGGGTCCCCGTACAGGGAAGAGATTAAAATGTTTCCCCCGCCCCCCCCCCCCCCCCCACATATACACAGCTAAAAATAGTATAAAAACTAAAACCAAGACATCCACCTAACAGGACAAAAAGAAAAAAAGACAGAAGGACTGCAGAGGCCGCTGCCGCGAGGCGCCGCCATCTTGTCATTGGGTAGAAACGGTGGAAGATAGTGGCCTTCAAATGGGGGTGGTTGGGGAAAGCATTCTGCTTGCCTGCTAGATTTTCACTTGCACTAACTGCAGGAAAAAAATTCCCGATGTTGGGGCAGTTCAGAGCCAGGGGTCACAGTTTAAGAATAAAGGGTAGGCCAGTTAGGACTGAGATGAGGACGAACTTTCTTCACGCAGAGAATTGTGAATCTGTGGAATTCTCTGCCACAGAAGGCAGTGGAGGCCAATCCACTGGATGTTTTCAAGAGAGAGTTACATTTAGCTAGCGAAATCAAGGGATATAGGAAAAAACAGGAGAGAGGTACAGATTTTAGATGAACAGCCATGAACATATTGAATGGCAGTGCTGGCTCGAAGGAATATTGCTACGCCTATTTTCTATGTTTCTCTGCTTGAGTATATGGCAATGAAACTCCACCTCTAAAACCCTCTAAACCTCTCTATACTCCTGTAAACTCATCTAAACCTCACTAAACACCTGTTAAGCTTTGTAAATCCCTGTACACCACTCTAAACCCCTCTAAATCCCTCTAAATCCCCTAAACTCCCTTAAACCCGTATAAAACCCTCTAAACCGTTCTAAACCCTTCTAAACCACTAAAAACCAATCCAAACCCCTCTAAACACACGTGAACCCCATGTAATCCTCTCTAAACCTCTCTAAACTTCTGTAAACTCTAAACCCATCTAAACATCTCTAAACCCCTGTAAACCCTGTAAGCCCCTCTAAACACGTATAACCACCTCCAAACCCCTGTGAACGCCTCTAACCCCCTGTAAACCCCCCTAAACACTTTGAAACCTATGAAAACCCCGATAAACTCCTATAAACCCCTCTAAACCCATGTAAACACCGTCTAAACACATCTAAACCCATCTAACCCCCTATAACCCCTTGTTCACCAGTCTAAACCCCTCTAAACCCCAATAAACTACCCTAAACACATCTAAAGCCATGTAAACCCCTCTAAAGCACTCTAAACCACTCTACACCCCTCTAAACGCCTATACACACATCTAAACCCCTCTAAACCCTTCTAAACCCATCTAAACCCCTCCAGATTACTCTAAACCCCTGTACACTAGTCTAAAACCCTCTAAACACCTGCACACCCCTCTAAACCTCTGTAAACCGCTGTAACCCCCTATAAATACCTATAAACCCCTATAAACCACTCCACTCTTAATCCCTAAACCCTTCTAAACCCCTCTAAACACCTGTAAACCCCTGAAACCCCTGTAAACCACTCTGAACCCCGCTAAACCACTGTAAACCTCTCTAAACCTCTCTAAACACATGTAAACCCCTGTAAACCCCTCAAACCCCCGGTAAACTCACCGAAACCCCTCTAAACCCGTGTAAACCCCTCTAAACACCTCTAAACGCCTGTAACCCACTCCAAACCCACCTAAACGCATGTAATCTACTCAAAACGCCCGAAAACACCTATAAACCCCTCTAAATCCCTCTAAAACCTCGGAATACCTATCTAAAGACACGTAAAACATGCTAAACACCTGTAAACCCTGTAGACTTCTCTAAACCTCTGTAAATCCCTGAACACGCCTCTAAACCCTTCTAAACCCTTCAAAACCCCACTAAACCCCCTGTAAACACCTGTAAACACACTGTATACCCCACTAAACACCAGTAAATCGCTGTAATCCCCTCTAAACACCTATAAACCCCCTCTAAACCCATCTAAACCCATGTAAACCCCCTCTAAAACCCTCTCAACACCTCTAAGCCCCTGTAACCCCCTCCAATCCACTCTAAACACCTGTAAACACCTGTAAACGCCTGTAACCCCCTTGTAAACCCCTATAAAGACCTGTAAACCCATGTAAACGCCTCTAAAACCCTCTATTCCGTTTAAAACCGGAAACGCTCAAAACCACTCTATTTCTGGCTACCTTGCCGGAAATATGGCGACCTTGCCCGATTTGTGCGACCTTGCCGGATTTATGACGACCTTGCCGGAAATATGGCGACCTTGCCGGATTTATGGCGACCTTGCCGGAAATATGGCGACATTGTCGGATTTGTGACGACCTTGCCGGATTTATGCCGACCTTGCCGGACTTGTGGCGACCTTGCCGGATTTATGTCGACCTTGCCGGAAATATGGCGACATTGCCGGATTTCTGGCGACCTTGCCGGAAATATGGCGACTTTGCCGGATTTGTGGCGACGTTCTCGGATTTATGGCGACCTTGCCGGGAATATGGCGACCTTGCCGGATTTGTGGCGACCAGGCCGGATTTTTGTCGACCTTTCCGGAAATATGGCGACCTTGCCGGATTTGTGGCGACCTTGCGGATTTATGGCGACTTTGCCGGAAATATGGCGAACATGCCGGATTTGTGGCGACCTTGATGGAAATTTGGCGACCTTGCCGGAAATATGGCGACCATGCCGGATTTGTGGCGCCATTGCCGGATTTATGGCGACCTTGCCGTTAATATGGCGACCTTGCCGGAAATATGGCGACCATGCCGGATTTGTGGCGACCTTGCCGAATTTATGGCGACCTTGCCGGAAATATGGAGACCTTGCCGGATTTATGGCGATCTTGCCGGATTTATGGCGACCTTGCCGGAATTATGGCGACCTTGCCGGATTTGTGGCGAACTTGCCGGATTTATGGCCACCTTTCCGGATTTCTGGCGACCATGCCGGAAATATATAGACCTCGCGGGATTTATGGCGACCATGCCGGATTTGTGGCGACATTCCCGGAAATATGGCGACCTCGCCAGATTTATGGCGACCTTGACGGAAATATGGCGACCTCGCCGGATTTTTTGCGACCTTGCCGGTTTCATGGCGTCCTTGCCGGAAATATGGCGACCTTGCCGGATTTGTGGCGACCTTGCCGGATTAATGGCGACCTTGCCGGAAACATGGCGAGCTTGCCGGATTTGTGACGACCTTGCCGGATTTATGGCGTCCTTGCCTGAAATATGGCGACCTTGCCGGATGTGTGGCGACCATGCCGGAATTATGGCGACCTTGCCGGAAATATGGCGACTTTGCCTGATTTGTGGCCACCTTGCAGGATTTATGGCGACCTTGCCGGTAATATGGCGACCTTGCCGGATTTGTGGCGACCTTGCCGGATTTATCGCGAGCTTGCCGGAAATATGGCGACCTTGCCGGATTTGTGGCGACCTTGCCGGGTTTATGGCGACCTTGCCGGAAATAAGGCGATCTTGCCGGATTTGTGGCCACCTTGCCGGATATACGGCGACCTTGCCGGAAATATGGCGACCTCGCCGGATTTATGGCGACCTTGCCGGATATATGGCGACCTTGCCGGAAATATGGCGACCTCGCCGGATTTATGGCGGCCTCGCCGGATTTAGGACGACCTTGCCGGAAATGTGGCGACCTCGCCGGATTTATGGCGACCATGCCGGATTTATGGCGACCTTGCCCGAATTATGGCGACCTTGCCGGTTTTGTGGCGAACTTGCCGGATTTATGGCGACCTTGCCGGATTTGTGGCGACCTTGCCGGATTTATGGCAACCTTGCCGGATTTGTGGCGACCATGCCGGAAATATATAGACCTCGCGGGATTTATGGCGACCATGCCGGATTTGTGGCGACCTTGCCGGAAATATGGCGACCTCGCCAGATTTATGGCGACCTTGCAGGATTTATGGCGACATTGCCGGAAATATGGCGAACTCGCCGGATTTATGACGACCTTGCCGGATTTATGGCGTCCTTGCCGGTAATATGGCGACCTTGCCGGATGTGTGGCGACCATGCCGGAATTATGGCGACCTTGCCGGATATATGGCGACTTTGCCTGATTTGTGGCGACCTTGCAGGATTTATGGCGACTTTGCCGGAAATATGGCGACCTTGCCGGATTTGTGGCGACCTTGCCGGATTTATGGCGACCTTGCTGGAAATATGGCGACCTTGCCGGATTTGTGGCGACCTTGCCGGATTCATGGCGACCTTGCCGGAAATAAGGCGACCTTGCCGGATTTGTGGCCACCTTGCCGGATATATGGCGACCTTGCCGGAAATATGGCGACCTTGCCTGATTTATGGCGACCTTGGCGGATTTATGGCGACCTTGCTTAATTAGTGGCGACCTTGCCGGATATATGGCGACCTTGTCGGATTTATTGCGACCTTGCCGCATTTGTGGCGACCTTGCCGGATTTATGGTGACCTTGCCGGAAATATGGCGACTTTGCCTGATTTGTGGTGACCTTGCAGGATTTATGGCGTCCTTGCCGGAAATATGGCGACCTTGCCGGATTTATGGCGACCTTGCCGGAAATATGGCGACCTTGCCGGATTTGTGGCGACCTTGCCGGATTTATGGCGACCTTGTCGGATTTATGGCGACCTTGATTTGTGGCGAACTTGCCGGATTTATGCCGACCTTGCCGGAAATATGGCGACCTAGCCATATTTGTGGCGATCTTGCCGGATTTATGGCGACCTTGCCGGAAATATGGCGACCTCGCCGGATTTGTGGCGACCTTGCCGTATTTATGGCGAACTTGCCGGAAATATGGCTACCTTGCCGGATTTGTGGCGAACGCCGGAAATATGGCGACGTTGCCAGATTTATGGCAACCTTGCCGGATTTGTGGCGAGTTTGCCGGAAATATGGCGACCTCGCCGGATTTATGGCGACCATGCCGGATCTATGGCGACCTTGCCGGAAATATGGCGTCCTCGCCGAATTTGTGGCGAACTTGCCGGAAATATGGCGACCTCGCCGGATTTATGGCGACCTTGCCGGAAAAATGGCGACCTCGCCGGATTTATGGCGACCTTGCCGGAAATATGGCGACCTTGCTGGATTTATGGCGACCTTGCCGGATTAATGGCGACCTTGCCGGATTTGTGGCGACCTTGCCGGAAATATGGCGACCTCGCCGGATTTAATGCGACCTTGCCGGATAAATGGCGGCTTTGCAGGAAATATGGCGACCTCGCCGCATTTATGGCGACCTTGCCGGAAATATGGCGACCTTGCTGGATTTATGGCGACCGTGCCGGATATATGGCGACCTTGCCGGATTTATGGCGACCTTGCCGGAAATATGGCGACCTTGCCGGAAATATGGCGACCTTGCCGGATTTGTGGCGACCTTGCCGGATTTATGGCGACATTGCCGGAAATATGGCGACCTTGCCGGATTTGTTGCGACATTGCCGGATTGATGGCGACCTTGCCGGGAATATGGCGACCTTGCCAGATTTGTGGCGACCTTGCCGGATTTATGGCGACCGTCTGAAATATGGCGACCTTGCCGGATTTGTGGCGATCTTGCCGGATGTATGGCGACCTTGCGGGAAATATGGCGACCTTGCCGGATTTGTGTCGACCTTGCCGGATTTATGGCGAACTCTCCGGATTTATGGCGAACTTGCAGGATTTGTGGTGACGCCGGATATATGGCGACCTTGCCGGATTTATGGAAAACCTTGCCGGAAATATGGCGTCCTCGCCGGATTTGTGGTGACCTTGCCGGATTTATGCCGACCATGCCGAAAATATGGCGACCTCGCCGGATTTGTGGCGACCTTCCCGAATTTATGGCGACCTTGCCGAATTTGTGGCGTCCTTGCCGGAAATATGGCGACCTCGCCGCATTTATGGCGACCTTACCGGAAATATGGCGACCTTGCCGGAAACATGGCGACCTTGCCGTATTTGTGGCGGCATTGCCGGATTTATGGCGACCTTTCCGGATTTGTGCCGACCTTGCCTGAAATATGGCGAACTCTCCGGATTTATGGCGAACTTGCAGGATTTGTGGCGACGCCGGAAATATGGCGACCTCGCCGGATTTATGATGACCTTGCCGGATTTGTGGCGACCTTGCCGGATATATGGCGATCTCGCCGGATATATGGCGACCTTGCCGGATTTATGCCGACCATGCCGAAAATATGGCGACCTCGCCGGATTTGTGGCGACCTTGCCGAATTTATGGCGACCTTGCCGGAAATATGGCTACTTCGCCGGATTTGTGGCGACCTTGAGGATTTCTGGCTACCTTGCCGGAGATATGGCGACCTTGCCGGATTTGTGGCGACCTTGCCGGATATATGGCGACCTTGCCGGAAATATAAACCGACCTTTCCTGATTAATGGCGACCTTGCCGGAAATATGGCTACTTCGCCGGATTTGTGGCGACCTTGAGGATTTCTGGCTAACTTGCCGGAGATATGGCGACCTCGCCGGATTTATGGCGTCCTTGCCGGAAATATGGCGAGCTCGCCGGATTTATGGCGACCTCGCCGGATTTATGGCGACCTTGCCTTAAATATGGCGACCTCGCCGGGTTTATGGCGGCCTCGCCGGATTTAGGACGACCTTGCCGTATTTCTGGCGGCATTGCCGGATTTATGTCGACCTTTCCGGATTTGTGCCGACCTTGCCTGAAATATGGCGACCTCTCCGGATTTATGGCGACCTTGCAGGATTTGTGGCGACGCCGGAAATATGGCGACCTCGCCGTCTTTATGACGACCTTGCCGGATTTGTGGCGACATTGCCAGACATATGGCGACCTCGCCGGATATATGGCGACCTTGCCTGATTTATGGCGACCTTGCCGGAAATATGGCGTCCTCGCCGAATTTGTGGCGACCTTGCCGGACTTATGCCGACCATGCCGGAAATATGGCGACCTCGCCGGATTGATGGCGACCTTGCCGGATTTATGGCGACCTTGCCGGAAATATGGCTACTTCGCCGGATTTGTGGCGACCTTGAGGATTTCTGGCTAACTTGCCGGAGATATGGCGACCTTGCCGGATTTGTGGCGACCTTGCCGGATATATGGCGGCCTTGCCGGAAATATAAACCGACCTTTCCTGATTTCTGGCGACCTTACCGGATTTATGGCGACCTTGCCGAATTTGTGGCGTCCTTGCCGGAAATATGGCGACCTCGCCGGATTTATGGCGACCTTGCCGGATTAATGGCGACCTTGCCGGAAATATGGCTACTTCGCCGGATTTGTGGCGACCTTGAGGATTTCTGGCTAACTTGCCGGAGATATGGCGACCTCGCCGGATTTATGGCGTCCTTGCCGGAAATATGGCGAGCTCGCCGGATTTATGGCGACCTCGCCGGATTTATGGCGACCTTGCCTTAAATATGGCGACCTCGCCGGGTTTATGGCGGCCTCGCCGGATTTAGGACGACCTTGCCGTATTTCTGGCGGCATTGCCGGATTTATGTCGACCTTTCCGGATTTGTGCCGACCTTGCCTGAAATATGGCGACCTCTCCGGATTTATGGCGACCTTGCAGGATTTGTGGCGACGCCGGAAATATGGCGACCTCGCCGTATTTATGACGACCTTGCCGGATTTGTGGCGACCTTGCCGGACATATGGCGACCTCGCCGGATATATGGCGACCTTGCCGGATTTATGGCGATCTTGCCGGAAATATGGCGTCCTCGCCGAATTTGTGGCGACCTTGCCGGACTTATGCCGACCATGCCGGAAATATGGCGACCTCGCCGGATTTGTGGCGACCTTGCCGGATTTATGGCGACCTTGCCGGAAATATGGCTACTTCGCCGGATTTGTGGCGACCTTGAGGATTTCTGGCTAACTTGCCGGAGATATGGCGACCTTGCCGGATTTGTGGCGACCTTGCCGGATATATGGCGACCTTGCCTGAAATATAAACCGACCTTTCCTGATTTCTGGCGACCTTGCCGGATTTATGGCGACCTTGCCGTATTTGTGGCGTCCTTGCCGGAAATATGGCGACCTCGCCGGATTTATGGCGACCTTGCCGGATATACGGCGATCTTGCCGGAAATATGGCGACGTCGCCGGATTTATGGCATCCTTGCCGGAAATATGGAGACCTCGCCGGATTTATGGCGACCTCGCCGGATTTATGGCGACCTTGCCGGAAATATGGCGACCTCGCCGGATTTATGGCGGCCTCGCCGGATTTAGTACGACCTTCCCGGAATTGTGGCGTTCTCGCCGGATTTATGGCGACCATGCCGGATATATGGCGATCTTGCCGGAAATATGGCGACCTCGCCGGATTTATGGCGACCTCGCCGGATTTATGGCGACCTTGCCGGATATATGGCGACCTCGCCGGATTTATGGCGGCCACGCCGGATTTAGTACGACCTTGCCGGAATTGCGGCGTTCTCGCCGGATTTATGGCGACCATGCCAGATTTATCGCGACTTTGCCCGAATTATGGCCACCTTGCCGGTTTTGTGGCGAACTTGCCGGATTTATGGCGACCTTTCCGGATTTGTGGCGACCTCGCCGGAAATATGGCGACCTCGCCGGATTTATGACGACCTTGCCGGATTTGTGGCGACCGTGCCGGAAATCTGGCGACCTCGCCGGATTTATGGCGGCCACGCCGGATTTAGTACGACCTTGCCGGAATTGCGGCGTTCTCGCCGGATTTATGGCGACCATGCCAGATTTATCGCGACTTTGCCCGAATTATGGCCACCTTGCCGGTTTTGTGGCGAACTTGCCGGATTTATGGCGACCTTTCCGGATTTGTGGCGACCTCGCCGGAAATATGGCGACCTCGCCGGATTTATGACGACCTTGCCGGATTTGTGGCGACCGTGCCGGAAATCTGGCGACCTCGCCGGATTTATGGCGACCTTGCCGGATTTGTGGCGACCTTGCCGGAAATATGGCGACCTCGCCGGATTTGTGGCGACATTGTCGGATTTATGGCGACCTTGCCGGAAATATGGCGACCTTGATTTTTGGCGACCTTGCCGGATTTATGCCGACCTTGCCGGAAATATGGCGACCTAGCCGTATTTGTGGCGACCTTGCCGGTAATATGGCCACCTCGCCGGATTTGTGGCGACCTAGCCGTATTTGTGGCGACCTTGCCGGATTTATGGCGACCTTGCCGGAAATATGGCTACCTCGACGGATTTCTGGCGACCTTGCCGGAAATATGGCGACCTCGCCGGATTTATGGCGGCCTCGCCGGATTTAGGACGACCTGGCCGGAAATGTGGCGACCTCGCCGGATTTATGGCGACCATGCCGGATTTTTGGCGACCTTGCCCGAATTATGGCGACCTTGCCGGTTTTTGTGGCGACCTTGCCTCAAGTATGGCGACCTCTCCGGATTTATGGCGACCTTGCAGGATTTGTGGCGACTCCGGAAATATGGCGACCTCGCCGGATTGATGGCGGCCTCGCCGGATTTAGGACGACCTTGCCGGAAATGTGGCGACCTCGCCGGATTTATGGCGACCATGCCGGATTTATGGCGACCTTGCCCGAATTATGGCGACCTTGCCGGTTTTGTGGCGACCTTGCCTGAAATATGGCAATCTCTCCGGATTCATGGCGATCTGGCAGGATTTGTGGCGACGCCGGAAATATGGCGACCTCGCCGGGCATATGGCGACCTTGCCGGATTTATGCCGACCATGCCGGAAATATGGCTACTTCGCCGGATTTGTGGCGACCGTGAGGATTTCTGGCTACCTTGCCGGAGATATGGCGACCTTGCCGGATTTGTAGCGACCTTGCCGGTTATATGGCGACCTTGCCGGAAATATAAACCGACCTTTCCTGATTTCTGGCGACCTTGCCGGATTTATGGCGACCTTGCCGAATTTGTGGCGTCCTTGCCGGAAATATGGCGACCTCGCCGGATTTATGGCGACCTTGCCGGATATATGGGGACCTTACCGGAAATATGGCGACCTCGCCGGATTTATGGCGTCCTTGCCGGAAATATGGCGACCTCGCCGGATTTATGGCGACCTCACCGGATTTATGGAGACCTTGCCGGAAATATGGCGACCTCGCCTGATTTATGGCGGCCTCACCGGATTTATGGCGAGCTTGCCCGAATTATGGCGACCTTGCCGGTTTTGTGGCGAACTTCCCGGATTTATGGCGACCTTTCCGGATTTGTGGCGACCTTGCGGGATTTATGGCGATCTTGCCGGAAAAATGGCGACCTTGCCGGATTTGTGGCGACTTTGCCTGATTTATGGCGACCTTGCCGGAATTATGGCGACCTTTCCGGATTTGTGGCGACCTTGCCGGAAATATGGCGCCTCGCCGGATTTATGGCGAACTTGCCGCATTTTTGGCGACCGTGCAGGAAATATGGCGACCTCGCCGGATTTATGGCGACCTTGCCGGATTTGTGGCGACGTTGCCGGAAATATGGCGACCTCGCCTGATTAGTGGCGACATTGTCGGATTTATGGCGACCTTGCCGGAAATATGGCGACCTTGATTTTTGGCGACCTTGCCGGATTTATGCCGACCTTGCCGGAAATATGGCGACCTAGCCGTATTTGTGGCGCCTTGCCGGATTTATGGTGACCTTGCCGGAAATATGGCTACCTCGCCGGATTTGTGGCGACCTTGCCGGATTTCTGGCGAACTTGCCGGAAATATGGCGACCTTGCCGGATTTGTGGCGACCTTGCCGGATTTATGACGACCTCGCCGGAAATATGGCGACCTTGCCGGATTTGTGGCGACCATGCCGGATTTATGGGGACCTTGCTGGAAATATGTCGACCTTGCCGTGGCGACCTTGCGGGATTTATGACGACGTCGCCGGAAATATGGCGACCTTGCCGGATTTGTGGCGACCTTGCCGGATTGATGGAGACCTTGCTGGAAATATGTCGACCTTGCCGGATTTGTGGCGACCTTGCGGGATTTATGGCGACCTTGCCGGAAAAATGGCGACCTTGCCGGATTGGTGGCGACGTTGCCTGATTTATGGCGACCTTGCCGGAATTATGGCGCCCTGGCCGGTATTTGTGGCGACCTTGCCGGAAATATGGCGACCTTGCCGGATTTGTGGCTACGTTGCCGGATTTATGGCGACCTTGACGGACATATGGCGACATCGCCGGATTTATGGCGACCTTGCCGGATTTATGGCCACCTTGCCGGAAATATGGCGACCTCTCCGGTTTTCTGGCGACCTTGCCGGATTTATGGCGACCTTGCCGGAAATACGGCGTCCTCGCCGGATTTATTGCGACCTTGCCGGATTTACGGCGACCTTGCCGGAAACATGGCGACCTTGCCGGATTTGTGGCGAACGTGCCGGAAATATGGCGACCTTGCCGGATTTATGGCGAACTAGCCGGATTTGTGGCGACTTTGCCGGAAATATGGCGACCTCGCCGGATTTATGGCGACCTTGCCGGATCTATGGCGACCTTGCCGGACATATGGCGACCTCGCCGAATTTGTGGCGAACTTGCCGGAAATATGGCGACCTTACCGGTAATATGGCGACCTCGCCGGATTTATGGGGACCTTGCCGGAAATATGGCGACCTCGCCGGATTTATGGCGACCTTGCCGGAAATATGGCGACCTTGCTGGATTTCTGGGGACCTTGCCGGACATATGGCTACTTCGCCGCATTTGTGTCGACCTTGCGGATTTCTGGCGGCCTTGCCGGATTTATGGCGACCTTGCCGGATTTGTGGCGACCTTGCCGGAAAGATGGCGACCTTGCCAGATTTCTGGCGACCTTGCCGGATTTATGGCGACCTTGCCGGATTTGTCGCGACTTTGCCGCAAATATGGCGACCTCGCCGGATTTATGGCGACCTTGCCGGATATATGGCGACCTTGCCGGAAATATGGTGACGTGGCCGGATTTGTGGCGTCCTTGCCGGAAATGTGGGAACACCGCCGGATTTATGGCGACCTTGCCGGAAATATGGCGACCTCGCCGGATATATGGCGACCTTCCCGGATTTATGGCGACCTTGCCGGAAATATGGCGTCCTCGCCGGATTTGTGGCGACCTTGCCGGATTTATGCCGACCATGCCGGAAATATGGCGACCTCGCCGGATTTGTGGCGACGTTGCCGGGTTTATGGCGACCTTGCCGGACATATGGCTACTTCGCCGGATTTGTGGCGACCTTGCGGATTTCTGGCTACCTTGCCCGAGATTTGGCGACCATGCCCGATTTGTGGCGACCTGGCGGATTTATGACGACCTTGCCGTAAATATGGCGACCTTGCCGCATTTGTGGCGACCTTGCCGGATTTATGGCGACCTTGCCGGAAATATGGCGACATTGTCGGGTTTGTGGCGACCTTGCCGGATTTTGCCGACCTTGCCGGATTTGTGGCGACCTTGCCGGATTTGTGACGACCTTGCCGGAAATATGGCGACCTCGCCGGATTTATGGCGACCTTGCCGGATTTGTGGCGACCTTGCCGGAAATATGGCGACCTAGCCGTATTTGTGGCGACCTTGCTGGATTTATGGCGACCTTGCCAGAAATATGGCTACCTCGCCGGATTTGTGTCCACCTTGCCGGATTTCTGGCGACCTTGTCGGAAATATGGCGACCTTGCCGGATTTGTGGCGACCTTGCCGGATTTAAGACGACCTCGCCGGAAATATGGCGACCTGGCCGGATTTGTGGCGACCATGCCGGATTTATGGGGACCTTGCTGGAAATATGTCGACCTTGCCGGATTTGTGGCGACCTTGCGGGATTTCTGACGACCTCGCCGGAAATATGGCGACCTTGCCGGATTTGTGTTGACCTTGCCGGATTTATGGAGACCTTGCTGGAAATATGTCGGCCTTGCCGGATTTGTGGCGACCTTGCGGGATTTATGGCGACCTTGCCGGAAATATGGCGACCTTGCCGGATTTGTGGCGACTTTGGCTGATTTATGGCGACCTTGCCGGAATTTTGGCGCCCTGGCCGCATTTGTGGCGACCTTGCCGGAAATATGGCGACCTTGCCGGATTTGTGGCTACCTTGCCGGATTTATGGCGAGCTTGACGGACATATGGCGACCTCGCCGGATTTATGGCGACCTTGCCGGATTTGTGGCGACCTTGCCGGAAATATGGCGACCTTGTCAGATTTCTGGCGACCTTGCCGGATTTATGGCGACCTTGCCGGATTTGTCGCGACTTTGCCGGAAATATGGCGACCTCGCCGGATTTATGGCGACCTTGCCGGATATATGGTGACCTTGCCGGAAATATGGTGACGTCGCCGGATTTGTGGCGTCCTTGCCGGAAATGTGGGAACACCGCCGGATTTATGGCGACCTTGCCGGAAATATGGCGACCATGCCGGGTTTGTGGCGACCTTGCCGGATTTATGGCTACTATGACGGAATTATGGCGACCTTGCCGTGTTTGTGGCGACATTCCGGATTTATGGCGACCTTTTCCGATTTGTGGCGACCTTGCCTGAAATATGGCGACCTCTCCGGATATATGGCGACCTTGCAGGATTTGTGGCGACGCCGGAAATATGGCGAACTCACCGGATTTATGACGACCTTGCCGGATTTGTGGCGACCTTGCCGTAAATATGGCGACCTCGCCGGAAATATGGCGACCTCGTCGGATATATGGCGACCTTGCCGGATTTATGGCGCCTTGCCGGAAATATGGCGTCCTCGCCGGATTTGTGGCGACCTTGCCGGATTTATGCCGACCATGCCGGAAATATGGCGACCTCGCCGGATTTGTGGCGACGTTGCCGGGTTTATGGCGACCTTGCCGGACATATGGCTACTTCGCCGGATTTGTGGCGACCTTGCGGATTTCTGGCTACCTTGCGCGAGATATGGCGACGTTGCCGGATTTGTGGCGACCTGGCGGATTTATGACGAGCTTGCCGTAAATATGGCGACCTTGCCGGATTTGTGGCGACCTTGCCGGATTTATGGCGACCTTGCCGGAAATATGGCGACATTGTCGGGTTTGTGGCGACCTTGACGGATTTATGGCGACCTTGCCGGATTTGTGGCGACCTTGCCGGATTTATGGCGACCTTGCCGGAAATATGGCGACATTGTCGGGTTTGTGGCGACCTTGCCGGATTTATGCCGACCGTGCCGGAATTGTGGCGACCTTGCCGGATTTATGACGACCTTGCCGGAAATATGGCGACCTCGCCGGATTTATGGCGACCTTGCCGGATTTGTGGCGACCTTGCCGGAAATATGGCGACCTCGCCGGATTTGTGGCGACATTGTCGGATTTATGGCGATCTTGCCGGAAATATGTCGACCTTGATTTTTGGCGACCTTGCCGTATTTTTGCCGACCTTGGCGGAAATATGGCGACCTAGCCGTATTTGTGGCGACCTTGCCGGATTTATGGCGACCTTGCCAGAAATATGCCTACCTCGCTGGATTTGTGGCGACCTTGCCGGATTTCTGGCGACGTTGTCGGAAATATGGCGACCTTGCCGGATTTGTGGCGACCTTGCCGGATTTATGACGACCTCGCCGGAAATATGGCGACCTTGCCGGATTTGTGGCGACCATGCCGGATTTATGGGGACCTTGCTGGAAATATGTCGACCTTGCCGGATTTGTGGCGACCTGGAGAATTTATGACGACCTTGCCGTAAATATGGCGACCTTGCCGGATTTGTGGCGACCTTGCCGGATTTATGACGACCTTGCCGGATTTATGCCGACCTTGCCGGATTTGTGGCGACCTTGCCGGATTTATGACGACCTTGCCAGAAATATGGCGACCTCGCCGGATTTATGGCGACCTTGCCGGATTTGTGGCGACCTTGCCGGAAATATGGCGACCTCGCCTGATTTGTGGCGACATTGTCGGATTTATGGCGACCTTGCCGGAAATATGGCGACCTTGATTTTTGGCGACCTTGCCGGTTTTTTGCCGACCTAGCCGGAAATATGGCGACCTAACCGTATTTGTGGCGACCTTGCCGGATTTATGGCGACCTTGCCAGAAATATGGCTACATCGTTGGATTTGTGGCGACCTTGCCGGATTTCTGGCGACCTTGTCGGAAATATGGCGACCTTGCCGGATTTGTGGCGCCCTTGCCGGATTTATGACGACATCGCCGGAAATATGGCGACCTTGCCGGATTTGTGGCGACCATGCCGGATTTATGGGGACCTTGCTGGAAATATGTCGACCTTGCCGGATTTGTAGCGACCTTGCGGGATTTATGTCGACCTCGCCGGAAATATGGCGACCTTGCTGGATTTGTGGCGACCTTGCCGGATTTATGGAGACCTTGCTGGAAATATGTCGGCCTTGCCGGATTTGTGGCGACCTTGCCGGATTTATGCCGACCTTGCCGGATTTGTGGCGACCTTGCCGGATTTATGACGACCTTGCCGGAAATATGGCGACCTCGCCGGATTTATGGCGACCTTGCCGGATTTGTGGCGACCTTGCCGGAAATATGGCGCCCTCGCCGGATTTGTGGCGACATTGTCGGATTTACGGCGACCTTGCCGGAAATATGGCGACCTTGCCGGATTTGTGGCGACCTTGCCGGATTTATGACGACCTCGCCGGAAATATGGCGACCTTGCCGGATTTGTGGCGACCATGCCGGATTTATGGGGACCTTGCTGGAAATATGTCGACCTTGCCGGATTTGTGGCGACCTGGAGAATTTATGACGACCTTGCCGTAAATATGGCGACCTTGCCGGAATTGTGGCGACCTTGCCGGATTTATGGCTACCTTGCCGGAAATATGGCGACATTGTCGGGTTTGTGGCGACCTTGCCGGATTTATGCAGACCTTGCCGGATTTGTGGCGACCTTGCCGGATTTATGACGACCTTGCCGGAAATATGGCGACCTCGCCGGATTTATGGCGACCTTGCCGGATTTGTGGCGACCTTGCCGGAAATATGGCGACCTCGCCGGATTTGTGGCGACATTGTCGGATTTATGGCGACCTTGCCGGAAATATGGCGACCTTGATTTTTGGCGACCTTGCCGGTTTTTGCCGACCTTGCCGGAAATATGGCGATCTAGCCGTATTTGTGGCGACCTTGCCGGATTTATGGCGACCTTGCCAGAAATATGGCTACATCGCTGGATTTGTGGCGACCTTGCCGGATTTCTGGCGACCTTGTCGGAAATATGGCGACCTTTCCGGATTTGTGGCGACCTTGCCGGATTTATGACGACATCGCCGGAAATATGGCGACCTTGCCGGATTTGTGGCGACCATGCCGGATTTATGGGGACCTTGCTGGAAATATGTCGACCTTGCCGGATTTGTAGCGACCTTGCGGGATTTATGTCGACCTCGCCGGAAATATGGCGACCTTGCTGGATTTGTGGCGACCTTGTCGGATTTATGGAGACCTTGCTGGAAATATGTCGGCCTTGCCGGATTTGTGGCGACCTTGCCGGATTTATGCCGACCTTGCCGGATTTGTGGCGACCTTGCCGGATTTATGACGACCTTGCCGGAAATATGGCGACCTCGCCGGATTTATGGCGACCTTGCCGGATTTGTGGCGACCTTGCCGGAAATATGGCGACCTCGCCGGATTTGTGGCGACATTGTCGGATTTATGGCGACCTTGCCGGAAATATGGCGACCTTGATTTTTGGCGACATTGCCGGTTTTTTGCCGACCTTGCCGGAAATATGGCGACCTAGCCGTATTTGTGGCGACCTTGCCGGATTTATGGCGACCTTGCTAGAAATATGGCTACATCGCTGGATTTGTGGCGACCTTGCCGGATTTCTGGCGACCTTGTCGGAAATATGGCGACCTTGCCGGATTTGTGGCGACCTTGCCGGATTTATGACGACATCGCCGGAAATATGGCGACCTTGCCGGATTTGTGGCGACCATGCCGGATTTATGGGGACCTTGCTGGAAATATGTCGACCTTGCCGGATTTGTAGCGACCTTGCGGGATTTATGTCGACCTCGCCGGAAATATGGCGACCTTGCTGGATTTGTGGCGACCTTGCCGGATTTATGGAGACCTTGCTGGAAATATGTCGGCCTTGCCGGATTTGTGGCGACCTTGCGGGATTTATGGCGACCTTGCCGGAAAAATGGCGACCTTGCCGGATTTGTGGCGACTTTGCCTGATTTATGGCGACCTTGCCGGAATAATGGCGCCCTGGCCGGATTTGTGGCGACCTTGCCGGAAATATGGCGACCTTGCCGGATTTGTGGCTACCTTGCCGGATGTATGGCGACCTTGACGGACATATGGCGACCTCGCCGGATTTATGGCGACCTTGCCGGAAATATGGCGACCTCTCCGGATTTCTGGCGACCTTGCCGGATTTATGGCGACCTTGCCGGAAATATGGCGTCCTCGCCGGATTTGTTGTGACCTTGCCGGATTTACGGCTACCTTGCCGGAAATATGGCGACCTTGCCGGATTTGTGGCGAACGTGCCGGAAATATGGCGACCTTGCTGGATTTATGGCGACCTTGCCGGATTTCTGGCAACTGCCGGAGATATGGCGACCTCGCCGGATTTATGGCGACCTTGCCGGATCTATGGCGACCTTGCCGGAAATATGGTGACCTCGCCGAATTTGTGGCGAACTTGCCGGAAATATGGCGACCTTGCCGGAAATATGGCGACCTTGCGAATAGTATGGCGAATATGGCGAATAGTAATAGGGGACTCTATGGTTAGGGGGTCGGATAGGTGATTCTGTGGAGGCAGTCAGGAGACCCGAATGGTAGTTTGCCTCCCTGGTGCCAGGGTCAGGGATGTGTCTGAACGCGTCCAAGATATCCTGAAATCGGAGGGAGAGGAGCCTGAGGTTGTGGTACATATAGGTACCAATGACATAGGTAGAAAAAGAGAAGAGGTCTTGAAAGGAGAATTTAAGGAGTTGGGAGGAGAGTTAAGGAGAATGTCTACAAAGGTAACAATCTCAGGATTACTACCTGTGCCACGTGACGGTGAGAGTAGGAATGGAGTGAGGTGGAGGATAAATGCGTGGCTGAGGAACTGGTGCAGCGGGCAGGGATACAAATTTCTGGATCATTGGGACTTCTTTTGGGGAAGGAGTGACCTGTGCAGAAAGGACGGGTTGCACTTGAACCAGAGGGGGACCAATATCCTGGCGGGGAGATTTGGAAAGGCTACTGGGGAGACTTTAAACTAGAACGGTTGGGGGGAGGGACTCAAATAGAGAAAGCTAGTGGAAAATGTGGGAGGCAGGAGGCATAGGAAGCACTCGGACCCAAAATGTAGGGGAGAAAGAAGAAAAAGATAATAAACAGAGAATAAGTGGTGGTGGGTTTCTTAAATGTGTATATTTTAATGCTAGCATTGTAAGAAAGGTGGATGAGCTTAGAGCCTGGATTGACACCTGGAAGTATGATGTTGTGGCGATCAGTGAAACGTGGTTGCAGGAGGGCTGTGATTGGCAAATAAATATTCCAGGATTTCGTTGCTTCAGGGGTGATAGAATTGGAGGGGCAAGAGGTGGGGGTGTTGCATTGCTTGTCAAGGAAGATATTACAGCAGTGCTTTGGCAGGATAGATTAGAGGGCTCGTCTAGGGAGGCTATTTGGGTGGAACTGAGAAATGGGAAAGGTGTAGCAACACTTATAGGGGTGTATTATAGACCGCCAAATGAGGAGCGAGAATTGGAAGAGCAAATATGCAAGGAGATAGCAGATATTAGTAGTAAGCACAAGGTAGTGATTGTGGGAGATTTCAATTTTCCACACATAGACTGGGAAACACGTTCTATAAAAGGGCTGGATGGTTTGGAGTTTGTAAAATGTGTGCAAGATAGTTTTTTGCAGCAATACATAGAGGTACCTACTAGACATGGGGCAGTGCTGCACCCCCTGTTAGGAAATGAGACAGGGCAGGTGGCGGAGGTATGCGTCGGGGAGCACTTCGGGTCCAGTAATCACAATACCATTAGTTTCAATATAATTATGGAGAGGGTCAGAACTGGACCTAGGGTTGAGATTTTTGTTTGGAGAAAGGCTAACTTTGAGGAGATGCGAAAGGATTTAAAAGGAGTGAATTGGGACATGTTGTTTTATGGGAAGGATGTAGAAGAAAAATGGAGGACATTTAAGGGTGAAATTTTAAGAGTACAGAATCTTTATGTCCCTGTTCGGTTGAAAGGAAATAGTAAAAAATGGAAAGAGCCATGGTTTTCAAGGGAAATTGGACACTTGGTTCGGAAAAAGAGAGAGATCTACAATAATTATAGGCAGCATGGAGTAAATTAGGTGTTTGAGGAGTATAAAGAATGTAAAAAGAATATTAAGAAATAAATTAGAAAAGCTAAAAGAAGATATGAGGTTGCTTTGGCAAGTAAGGTGAAAGTAAATCCAAAGGGTTTCTACAGCTATATTAATAGCAAAAGGATAACAAGGAATAAAATCGGTCCATTAGAGAGTCAGAGTGGACAGCTATCTGCAGAGCCAAAAGAGATGGGGGAGATATTGAACAATTTCTTTTCTTCTGTATTCACGAAGGAGAAGGATATGGAATTATGTAAGGTAAGGGAAACGAGCAGAGTAGCAATGGAAACTGTGAGATTCAAAGAAGAGGAGGTGCGGACACTTTTGAAAAATATGAAAACGGATAAGTCTCCAGGTCCGGACAGGATATCCCCTAGGACATTGAGGGAAGTTAGTGTAGAAATAGCAGGGGCTATGACAGAAATATTTCAAATGTCATTAGAAACGGGAATAGTGCCGGAGGATTGGCGTACTGCGCATGTTGTTCCGTTGTTTAAAAAGGGTTTGAAGAGTAAACCTAGCAATTATAGACCTGTTAGTTTGACGTCAGTGGTAGGCAAATTAATGGAAACGATACTTAAAGATAATATATATAAGCATCTGGATAAGCAGGGTCTGATTAGGAACAGTCAACGTGGATTTGTGCCTGGAAGGTCATGCTTGACTAATCTTCTTGAATTTTTCGAAGAGGTTACTAGGGACATTGATGAGGGTAAAGCAGTGGATGTTGTCTCTATGGACTTCAGTAAGGCCTTTGACAAGTTTCCTCATGGAAGGTTGGTTAAGAAGATTAAATTGTTGGGTATTAATGGTGGAGTAGCAAGATGGATTCAACAGTGGCTGAATGGGAGATGCCAGAGAGTAATGGTGGATGGCTGTTTGTCAGGTTGGAGGCCGGTGACTAGTGGGGTGCCTCAGGGGTCTGTGTTGGGTCCACTGTTGTTTGTCATGTACATCAATGATCTGCATGAATGTGTGGAAAATTGGATTAGTACGTATGCAGATGATACTAAGATAGGTGGTGTTGTGGATAATGAAGTAGATTTTCAAAGTCTACAGAGAGATTTAGGCCATTTGGAAGAGTGGGCTGAAAGATGGCAGATGGAGTTTAATGCTGACAAATGTGAGGTGTTACATCTCGGCAGGACAAATCAAAATAGGACGTACACGGTAAATGGTAGCGAATTGAGGAATGCAGTTGAACAGAGGGATCTAGGAATAACTGTGCATAGTTCCCTGAAGGTGGAATCTCATGTAGATAGGGTGGTAAAGAAAGCTTTTGGTGTGCTGGCCTTTATAAATCAGAGCATTGAATATAGAAGTTGGGATGTAATGTTAAAATTGTACAAGGCATTGGTGAGGCCAATTCTGGAGTATGGAGTACAATTTTGGTCGCCTAATTATAGGAAGGATGTCAACAAAATAGAGAGAGTACAGAGGAGATTTACTAGAATGTTACCTGGGTTTCAGCAACTAAGTTACAGAGAAAGGTTGAACAAGTTAGGTCTTTATTCTTTGGAGCGCAGAAGGTTAAGAGGGGACTTGATAGAGATTTTTAAAATTATGAGCGGGTTAGACAGAGTGGACGTGGATAAGCTTTTCCCATTGAGAGTAGGGAAGATTCAAACAAGGGGACATGACTTGAGAATTAAGGGACAGAAGTTTAGGGGGAACATTAGGGGGAACTTCTTTACTCAGAGAGTGGTAGCTGTGTGGAATGAGCTTCCAGTGGAAGTGGTGGAGGCAGGTTCGATGTTATCCTTTAAAAATAGATTGGATGGGTATATGGACGGGAAAGGAATGGAGGGTTATGGTCTGCGTGCAGGTAGATGGGACTAGGGGGTAAGTATTTATTTTTAATTATAAAATAAAAATAAATAAAAATAAAACTAATTTAATTTTTTTTTAAATGTTCGGCACGGACTTGAAGGGCCGAGATGGCCTGTTTCCGTGCTGTTATGGTTATATGGTTATATGGTTGCCGGATTTATGGGGACCTTGCCGGAAATATGGCGATCTCGCCGGATTTATGGCGACCTTGCCGGAAATATTGCGACCTTGCTGGATTTCTGGCGACCTTGCCGGACATATGGCTACTTCGCCGGATTTGTGGCGACCTTGCGGATTCCTGGCGAACTTGCCGGATTTATGGCGACCTTCCCGGATTTGTGGCGACCTTGCCGGAAATATGGCGACCTTGCCGGATTTCTGGCGACCTTGCCGGATTTATGGCGACCTTGCCGGATTTATGGCGACCTTGCCGGATTTGTGTCGACTTTGCCGCAAATATGGCGACCTCGCCGGATTTATGGCGACCTTGCCGAATATATGGCGACCTCGACGGAAATATGGTGACGTCGCCGGATTTATGGCGTCCTTGCCGGAAATGTGGGAACACCGCCGGATTTATGGCGACCTTGCCGGAAATATGGCGACCATGCCGGGTTTGTGGCGACCTTGCCGGATTTATGGCTACTATGACGAAATTATAGCGACCTTGCCGTATTTGTGGCGACTGCCGGATTTATGGCGACCTTTCCCGATTTGTGGCGACCTTGCCTGAAATATGGCGACCGGATGTATGGCGACCTTGCAGGATTTGTGGCGACGCCGGAAATATGGCGACCTCGCCGGATTTATGACGACCTTGCCGGATTTGTGGCGACCTTGCCGGAAATATGGCGACCTCGCCGGAAATATGGCGACCTCGCCGGATATATGGCGAGCTTGCCGGATTTATGGCGACCTTGCCGGAAATATGGCGTCCTCGCCGGATTTGTGGCGACCTTGCCGGATTTATGCCGACCATGCCGGAAATATGGCGACCTCGCCGGATTTGTGGCGACCTTGCCGGGTTTATGGCGACCTTGCCGGACATATGGCTACTTCGCCGGATTTGCAGCGACCTTGCGGATTTCTGGCTACCTTCCCGAGATATGGCGACCTTGCCGGATTTGTGGCGACCTGGCCGGATTTATGACGACCTTGCCGTAAATATGGCGAACTTGCCGGATTTGTGGCGACCTTGCCGGATTTATGGGGTCGGAAATATGGCGATATTGTCGGGTTTGTGGATTTGTGGCGACCTTGCCGGATATATGGCGACCTTGCCGGAAATATGGCGACGTTGCCGGATTTCTGACGACCTTGCCGGATATATGGCGGCCTTGCCGGATTTATGACGACCTTTCCGGATTTGTGGCGACCTTGCCGGAAATATGGCGACCTGGCCAGATTTATGGCGACCTTGCCAGATTTGTGGCGACATTGCCGGAAATATGGCGACCTCGCCGCATTTATGGCGACCTTGCCGGATTTATGGCGACCTTGCCGGAAATATGGCGTCCTCGCCGGATTTGTGGCGATCTTGCCAGATTTGTGGCGACCTTGCCGGAAATATGGCGACCTCGCCGCATTTATGCAGACCTTGCCGGATTTATGGCGACCTTGCCGGAAATATGGCCACTTCGCCGGATTTGTGGCGACCTTGCCGGATTTATGGCGACCTTGCCGGAAATATGGCGACCTTGCCGGGTTTGTGGCGACCCTGCCGTATATATGGCGACCTTGCCGGAAATATGGCGACCTCGCCGCATTTATGCAGACCTTGCCGGATTTATGGCGACCTTGCCGGAAATATGGCCACTTCGCCGGATTTGTGGCGACCTTGCCGGATTTATGGCGACCTTGCCGGAAATATGGCGACCTTGCCGGGTTTGTGGCGACCCTGTCGTATATATGGCGACCTTGTCGGAAATATGGCGACGTTGCCGGATTTCTGACGACCTTGCCGGATTTATGGCGACCTTGCCGGATTTATGGCGACCTTTCCGGATTTGTGGCGTCCTTGCCGGAAATATGGCGACCTCGCCGGATTTATGGCGACCTTGCCTTTGTGGCGACCTTGCCGGAAATATGGCGACGTCGCCGCAATTATGGCGACCTTGCCGGATTTATGGCGACCATGCCGGAAATATGGAGACCTCACCGGATATGTGGCGACCTTGCCGGATTTATGGCGACCTTGACGGAAATATGTCTACTTCGCCGGATTTGTGGCGACCTTGCGGATTTATGGCTACCTTGCCGGAAATATGGCGACCTTGCCGCATTTGTGGGGACCTTGCCCGATTTATGACGACCTTGCCGGAAATTAGCGACATTGCTGGATTTGTAACGATGATGCCGGATTTATGGCGACCTTGCCGAAATGTTGCGACCTTGCCGGATTTGTGTCGACCTTGCGGATTTCTGGCGACGAAATGTGGCCTCCTTGCCGGATTTCTGGCGACCTTGCCGGATTTATGTCGACCTTGCCGGAAATGTGGCGACCTTGCCGGAAATATGGCGACATTGTCGGGTTTGTGGGGACCTTGCCGGATTTATGCCGACCTTGCCGGATTTGTGGCGACCTTGCCGGATTTATGGCGACCTTGTCGGATTTATGCCGACCATGCCGGAAATATGGCGACCTCGCCGGATTTGTGGCGACCATGCCGGGTTTATGGCGACCTTGCCGGACATATGGCTACTTCGCCGGATTTGTGGCGACCTTGCGGATTTCTGACTACCTTGCCTGAGATATGGCTACCTTGCCGGATTTGTGGCGACCTGGCCGGATTTATGACGACCTTGCCGTAAATATGGCGACATTGCCGGATATGTGGCGACCTTGCCGGATTTATGGCGGCCTTGCCGGAAATATGGCGACATTGTCGAGTTTGTGGCGACATTGCCGGTTTATGCCGACCTTGCCGGATATATGGCGGCCTTGCCGGATTTATGACGACCTTTCCGGATTTGTGGCGACCTTGCCGGAAATATGGCGACCTGGCCAGATTTATGGCGACCTTGCCAGATTTGTGGCGACATTGCCGGAAATATGGCGACCTCGCCGCATTTATGGCGACCTTGCCGGATTTATGGCGACCTTGCCGGAAATATGGCGTCCTCGCCGGATTTGTGGCGATCTTGCCAGATTTGTGGCGACCTTGCCGGAAATATGGCGACCTCGCCGCATTTATGCAGACCTTGCCGGATTTATGGCGACCTTGCCGGAAATATGGCCACTTCGCCGGATTTGTGGCGACCTTGCCGGATTTATGGCGACCTTGCCGGAAATATGGCGACCTTGCCGGGTTTGTGGCGACCCTGCCGTATATATGGCGACCTTGCCGGAAATATGGCGACCTCGCCGCATTTATGCAGACCTTGCCGGATTTATGGCGACCTTGCCGGAAATATGGCCACTTCGCCGGATTTGTGGCGACCTTGCCGGATTTATGGCGACCTTGCCGGAAATATGGCGACCTTGCCGGGTTTGTGGCGACCCTGTCGTATATATGGCGACCTTGTCGGAAATATGGCGACGTTGCCGGATTTCTGACGACCTTGCCGGATTTATGGCGACCTTGCCGGATTTATGGCGACCTTTCCGGATTTGTGGCGTCCATGCCGGAAATATGGCGACCTCGCCGGATTTATGGCGACCTTGCCTTTGTGGCGACCTTGCCGGAAATATGGCGACGTCGCCGCAATTATGGCGACCTTGCCGGATTTATGGCGACCATGCCGGAAATATGGAGACCTCACCGGATATGTGGCGACCTTGCCGGATTTATGGCGACCTTGACGGAAATATGTCTACTTCGCCGGATTTGTGGCGACCTTGCGGATTTATGGCTACCTTGCCGGAAATATGGCGACCTTGCCGCATTTGTGGGGACCTTGCCCGATTTATGACGACCTTGCCGGAAATTAGCGACATTGCAGGATTTGTAACGATGATGCCGGATTTATGGCGACCTTGCCGAAATGTTGCGACCTTGCCGGATTTGTGTCGACCTTGCGGATTTCTGGCGACGAAATGTGGCCTCCTTGCCGGATTTCTGGCGACCTTGCCGGATTTATGTCGACCTTGCCGGAAATGTGGCGACCTTGCCGGAAATATGGCGACATTGTCGGGTTTGTGGGGACCTTGCCGGATTTATGCCGACCTTGCCGGATTTGTGGCGACCTTGCCGGATTTATGGCGACCTTGTCGGATTTATGCCGACCATGCCGGAAATATGGCGACCTCGCCGGATTTGTGGCGACCATGCCGGGTTTATGGCGACCTTGCCGGACATATGGCTACTTCGCCGGATTTGTGGCGACCTTGCGGATTTCTGACTACCTTGCCTGAGATATGGCTACCTTGCCGGATTTGTGGCGACCTGGCCGGATTTATGACGACCTTGCCGTAAATATGGCGACATTGCCGGATATGTGGCGACCTTGCCGGATTTATGGCGGCCTTGCCGGAAATATGGCGACATTGTCGAGTTTGTGGCGACATTGCCGGTTTATGCCGACCTTGCCGGATTTGTGGTGACCTTGCCGGATTTATGACGACCTTGCCGGAAATATGGCGACATTGTCGGATTTCTGGCGACCTTAACGGAAATATGGCGACATTGCAGGATTTGTGGCGACGTTCCCGGATTTATGGCGACCTTGCCGGAAATATGGCGACCTTGCCGGATTTGTGGCGACCTTGCCGGATTTATGGCGACCTTGTCGGAAATATGGCGACATTGCCGGGTTTGTGGCGACCTTGCCGGATATATGGCGACCTTGCCGGATATATGGCGACGTTGTCGGATTTCTGACGACCTTGCCGGATATATGGCGGCATTGCCGGATTTTTGACGACATTTCCGGATTTGTGGCGACCTTGCCGGAAATATGGCGACCTCGCCGGATTTATGGCGACCGTGCCAGATTTGTAGCGACATTGCCGGAAATATGGCGACCTCCCCGCATTTATGGCGACGTTGCCGGATTTATGGCGACCTTGCCGGAAATATGGCGTCCTCGCCGGATTTGTGGCGCACTTGCCGGATTTATGGCGACCATGACGGAAATATGGCGACCTCGCCGGATTTGTGGCGACCTTGCCGGATTCATGGCGACCTTGCTGGAAATATGGCTGCTTCGCCGGATTTGTGGCGACCTCGCCGGATTTATGGCGACCTTGCCGGAAATAGGGCAATCTTGCCGGGTTTGTGGCGACTTTGCCGGATATATGGCGATTTTACCGGAAATATGGCGACCTCACCGGATTTGTGGCGACCTTGCCGGATTTATGTCGACCTTGCCGGAAATCTGGCGACCTTGCCGGAAATATGGCGACATTGTCGGGTTTCTGGCGACGTTCCAGGATTTATGGGGACCTTGCCGGAAATATGGCGACCTTGCCGGATTTGCGGCGACCTTGCGGGATTTATGGCGACCTTGCCGGAAATATGGCGTCCTCGCCGGATTTGTGGCGACCTTGCCGGATTTATGCCGACCATGCCGGAAATATGGCGACCTCGCCGGATTTGTGGCGACCTTGCCGGGTTTATGGCGACCTTGCCGGGCATATGGCTACTTCGCCGGATTTGGGGCGACCTTGCGGATTTCTGGCTACCTTGCCCGAGATATGGCGACCTTGCCGGATTTGTGGCGACCTGGCCGGCTTTATGACGACCTTGCCGTAAATATGGCGACCTTGCCGGATTTGTGGCGACCTTGCCGGATTTATGGCGACCTTGCCGGAAATATGGCGACATTGTCGGGTTTGTGGCGACCTTGCCGGATTTATGCCGACCTTGCCGGATTTGTGGCGACCTTGCCGGATTTATGACGACCTTGCCGGTAATATGGCGACATTGTCGGATTTCTGGCCACCTTAACGGAAATATGGCGACCTTGCCGGATATGTGGCGACGTTCCCGGATTTATGGCGACCTTGCCGGAAATATGGCGTCCTCGCCGGATTTGTGGCGCACTTGCCGGATTTATGGCGACCATGACGGAAATATGGCGACCTCGCCGGATTTCTGACGACCTTGCCGCATATATGGCGGCATTGCCGGATTTATGACGACCTTTCCGGATTTGTGGCGACCTTGCCGGAAATATGGCGACCTCGCCGGATTTATGGCGACCTTGCCAGATTTGTGGCGACATTGCCGGAAATATGGCGACCTCGCCGCATTTATGGCGACATTGCCGGATTTATGGCGACCTTGCCGGAAATATGGCGTCCTCGCCGGATTTGTGGCGCACTTGCCGGATTTATGGCGACCATGGCGGAAATATGGCGACCTCGCCGGATTTGTGGCGACCTTGCCGGATTCATGGCGACCTTGCTGGAAATATGGCTTCTTCGCCGGATTTGTGACGACCTCGCCGGATTTATGGCGACCGTGCCGGAAATAGGGCAATCTTGCCGGGTTTGTGGCGACCTTGCCTTTGTGGCGACCTTGCCGGAAATATGGCGACGTCGCCGCAATTATGGCGACCTTGCCGGATTTATGGCGACCATGCCGGAAATATGGAGACCTCACCGGATATGTGGCGACCTTGCCGGATTTATGGCGACCTTGACGGAAATATGTCTACTTCGCCGGATTTGTGGCGACCTTGCGGATTTATGGCTACCTTGCCGGAAATATGGCGACCTTGCCGCATTTGTGGGGACCTTGCCCGATTTATGACGACCTTGCCGGAAATTAGCGACATTGCTGGATTTGTAACGATGATGCCGGATTTATGGCGACCTTGCCGAAATGTTGCGACCTTGCCGGATTTGTGTCGACCTTGCGGATTTCTGGCGACGAAATGTGGCCTCCTTGCCGGATTTCTGGCGACCTTGCCGGATTTATGTCGACCTTGCCGGAAATGTGGCGACCTTGCCGGAAATATGGCGAGATTGTCGGGTTTGTGGGGACCTTGCCGGATTTATGCCGACCTTGCCGGATTTGTGGCGACCTTGCCGGATTTATGGCGACCTTGTCGGATTTATGCCGACCATGCCGGAAATATGGCGACCTCGCCGGATTTGTGGCGACCATGCCGGGTTTATGGCGACCTTGCCGGACATATGGCTACTTCGCCGGATTTGTGGCGACCTTGCGGATTTCTGACTACCTTGCCTGAGATATGGCTACCTTGCCGGATTTGTGACGACCTGGCCGGATTTATGACGACCTTGCCGTAAATATGGCGACATTGCCGGATATGTGGCGACCTTGCCGGATTTATGGCGGCCTTGCCGGAAATATGGCGACATTGTCGAGTTTGTGGCGACATTGCCGGTTTATGCCGACCTTGCCGGATTTGTGGCGACCTTGCCGGATTTATGACGACCTTGCCGGAAATATGGCGACATTGTCGGATTTCTGGCGACCTTAACGGAAATATGGCGACATTGCAGGATTTGTGGCGACGTTCCCGGATTTATGGCGACCTTGCCGGAAATATGGCGACCTTGCCGGATTTGTGGCGACCTTGCCGGATTTATGGCGACCTTGTCGGAAATATGGCGACATTGCCGGGTTTGTGGCGACCTTGCCGGATATATGGCGACCTTGCCGGATATATGGCGACGTTGTCGGATTTCTGACGACCTTGCCGGATATATGGCGGCATTGCCGGATTTTTGACGACATTTCCGGATTTGTGGCGACCTTGCCGGAAATATGGCGACCTCGCCGGATTTATGGCGACCGTGCCAGATTTGTAGCGACATTGCCGGAAATATGGCGACCTCCCCGCATTTATGGCGACGTTGCCGGATTTATGGCGACCTTGCCGGAAATATGGCGTCCTCGCCGGATTTGTGGCGCACTTGCCGGATTTATGGCGACCATGACGGAAATATGGCGACCTCGCCGGATTTGTGGCGACCTTGCCGGATTCATGGCGACCTTGCTGGAAATATGGCTGCTTCACCGGATTTGTGGCGACCTCGCCGGATTTATGGCGACCTTGCCGGAAATAGGGCAATCTTGCCGGGTTTGTGGCGACTTTGCCGGATATATGGCGATTTTACCGGAAATATGGCGACCTCACCGGATTTGTGGCGACCTTGCCGGATTTATGTCGACCTTGCCGGAAATCTGGCGACCTTGCCGGAAATATGGCGACATTGTCGGGTTTGTGGCGACGTTCCAGGATTTATGGGGACCTTGCCGGAAATATGGCGACCTTGCCGGATTTGCGGCGACCTTGCGGGATTTATGGCGACCTTGCCGGAAATATGGCGTCCTCGCCGGATTTGTGGCGACCTTGCCGGATTTATGCCGACCATGCCGGAAATATGGCGACCTCGCCGGATTTGTGGCGACCTTGCCGGGTTTATGGCGACCTTGCCGGGCATATGGCTACTTCGCCGGATTTGGGGCGACCTTGCGGATTTCTGGCTACCTTGCCCGAGATATGGCGACCTTGCCGGATTTGTGGCGACCTGGCCGGCTTTATGACGACCTTGCCGTAAATATGGAGACCTTGCCGGATTTGTGGCGACCTTGCCGGATTTATGGCGACCTTGCCGGAAATATGGCGACATTGTCGGGTTTGTGGCGACCTTGCCGGATTTATGCCGACCTTGCCGGATTTGTGGCGACCTTGCCGGATTTATGACGACCTTGCCGGTAATATGGCGACATTGTCGGATTTCTGGCCACCTTAACGGAAATATGGCGACCTTGCCGGATATGTGGCGACGTTCCCGGATTTATGGCGACCTTGCCGGAAATATGGCGTCCTCGCCGGATTTGTGGCGCACTTGCCGGATTTATGGCGACCATGACGGAAATATGGCGACCTCGCCGGATTTCTGACGACCTTGCCGCATATATGGCGGCATTGCCGGATTTATGACGACCTTTCCGGATTTGTGGCGACCTTGCCGGAAATATGGCGACCTCGCCGGATTTATGGCGACCTTGCCAGATTTGTGGCGACATTGCCGGAAATATGGCGACCTCGCCGCATTTATGGCGACATTGCCGGATTTATGGCGACCTTGCCGGAAATATGGCGTCCTCGCCGGATTTGTGGCGCACTTGCCGGATTTATGGCGACCATGGCGGAAATATGGCGACCTCGCCGGATTTGTGGCGACCTTGCCGGATTCATGGCGACCTTGCTGGAAATATGGCTTCTTCGCCGGATTTGTGACGACCTCGCCGGATTTATGGCGACCGTGCCGGAAATAGGGCAATCTTGCCGGGTTTGTGGCGACCTTGCCGGATATATGGCGACCTTGCCGGAAATATGGCGATGTTGCCGGATTTCTGACGACCTTGCCGGATATATGGCGGCCTTGCCGGATTTATGACGACCTTTCCGGATTTGTGGCGACCGTGCCCGAAATATGCCGACTATGCCGGAAATATGGCGACCTCGCCGGATTTGTGGCGACCTTGCCGGGTTTATGGCGACCTTGCCGGACATATGGCTACTTCGCCGGATTTGGGGCGACCTTGCGGATTTCTGGCTACCTTGCCCGAGATATGGCGACCTTGCCGGATTTGTGGCGACCTGGCCGGATTTATGACGACCTTGCCGTAAATATGACGACCTTGCGGGATTTGTGGCGACCTTGCCGGATTTATGGCGACCTTGCCGGAAATATGGCGACATTGTCGGGTTTGTGGCGACCTTGCCGGATTTATGCCGACCTTGCCGGGTTTGTGGCGACCTTGCCGGATTTATGACGACCTTGCCGGTAATATGGCGACATTGTCGGATTTCTGGCGACCTTAACGGAAATATGGCGACCTTGCCGGATATGTGGCGACGTTCCCGGATTTATGGCGACCTTGCCGGAAATATGGCGACGTTGCCGGATTTTTGGCGACCTTGCCGGATTTATGGCGATCTTGACGGAAATATGGCGACATTGCCGGGTTTTTGGCGACCTTGCCGGATATATGGCGACCTTGCCGGAAATACGGCGATGTTGCCGGATTTCTGACGGCCTTGCCGGATATATGGCGGCCTTGCCGGATTTATGACGACCTTTCCGGATTTGTGGCGACCTTGCCGGAAATATGGTGACCTCGCCGGATTTATGGCGACCATGCCAGATTTGTGGCGACATTGCCGGAAATATGGCGACCTCGCCCCATTTATGGCGACCTTGCCGGATTTATCGCGACCTTGCCGGATTTTTGCCGACCTTGTCGGATATATGGCGACTTCGCCGGATATATGGCGACCTTGCCAGAAATATGGCGACCTTGCCGGATTTGTGGCGACCTCGCCGGATTTATGGCGACCTTGCCGGAAATAGGGCGACCTTGCCGGGTTTGGGGCGACCTTGCCGGATATATGGCAATTTTACCGGAAATATGGCGACCTTGCCGGGTTCGTGGCGACCTTGCCGGATATATGGCGACCTCGCCGGATTTATGGCGATCTTGCCAGATTTGTGGCGACCTTGCCGGAAATATGGCGACCTCGCCGCATTTATGGCGACCTTGCCGGATTTATGGCGACCTTGCCGGAAATATGGCTACTTCGCCGGATTTGTGGCGACCTTGCGGATTTCTGGCTACCTCGCCGGATTTCTGCCGACCTTGCCGGATTTGTGGCGACCTTGCTGGATTTATGGCGACCTTGACGGAAATATGGCGACCTTGCCGGGTTTGTGGCGACCCTGCCGGATATATGGCGACCTTGCCGGAAATATGGCGACGTTGCCGGATTTCTGACGACCTTGCCGGATTTATGGCGACCTTGCCGGATTTATGGCGACCTTTCCGGATTTGTGGCGACCTTGCCGGAAATATGGCGACCTCGCCGGATTTATGGCGACCTTGCCGGGAATATGGCGTCCTCGCCGGATTTGTGGCGAACTTGCCGGATTTATGGCGACCATGACGGAAATATGGCGACCTCACCGGATTTGTGGCGACCTTGCCGGATTTATGGCGACCTTGCTGGAAATATGGCTACTTAGCCGGATTTGTGGCGTCCTTGCGGATTTCTGGCTACGTTGCCGGAAATATGGCGACCTTGCCGGATTTGTGGCGACCTTGCCGGATTTATGCCGACCTTGCCAGATATATGGCGACTTCGCCGGATATATGGCGACCTTGCCAGAAATATGGCGACCTTGCCGGTTTTGTGGCGACCTTGCCGGATTTATGACGAACTTGCCGGTAATATGGCGACATTGTCGGATTTCTGGCGACCTTAACGGAAATATGGCGACCTTGCCGGATATGTGGCGACGTTCCCGGATTTATGGCGACCTTGCCGAAAATATGGCGACGTTGCCGGATTTGTGGCGACCTTGCCGGGTTTATGGCGACCTTGTCGGAAATATGGCGACATTGCCGGGTTTATGGCGACCTTGCCGGATATATGGCGACCTTGCCGGAAATATGGCGATGTTGCCGGATTTCTGACGACCTTGCCGGATATATGGCGGCCTTGCCAGATTTATGACGACCTTTCCGGATTTGTGGCGACCGTGCCGGAAATATGCCGACTATGTCGGAAATATGGCGACCTCGCCGGATTTGTGACGACCTTGCCGGGTTTATGGCGACCTTGCCGGACATATGGCTACTTCCCATGATTTGGGGCGACCTTGCGGATTTCTGGCTACCTTGCCCGAGATATGGCGACCTTGCCGGATTTGTGGCGACCTGGCCGGATTTATGACGACCTTGCCGTAAATATGGCGACCTTGCCGGATTTGTGGCGACCTCGCTGGATTTATGGGGACCTTGCCGGAAATATGGCGACCTCGCCGCATTTATGGCGACCTTGCCGGATTTATGGCGACCTTGCCGGGAATATGGCGTCCTCGCCGGATTTGTGGCGAACTTGCCGGATTTATGGCGACCATGACGGAAATATGGCGACCTCACCGGATTTGTGGCGACCTTGCCGGATTTATGGCGACCTTGCAGGAAATATGGCTACTTCGCCGGATTTGTGGCGACCTTGCGGATTTCTGGCTACGTTGCCGGAAATATGGCGACCTTGCCGGATTTGTGGCGACTTTGCCGGATTTATGCCGACCTTGCCAGATATATGGCGACTTCGCCGGATATATGGCGACCTTGCCAGAAATATGGCGACCTTGCCGGATTTGTGGCGACCTTGCCGGATTTATGACGAACTTGCCGGTAATATGGCGACATTGTCGGATTTCTGGCGACCTTAACGGAAATATGGCGACCTTGCCGGATATGTGGCGACGTTCCCGGATTTATGGCGACCTTGCCGGAAATATGGCGACGTTGCCGGATTTGTGGCGACCTTGCCGGGTTTATGGCGACCTTGTCGGAAATTTGGCGACATTGCCGGGTTTGTGGCGACCTTGCCGGATATATGGCGACCTTGCCGGAAATATGGCGATGTTGCCGGATTTCTGACGACCTTGCCGGATATATGGCGGCCTTGCCAGATTTATGACGACCTTTCCGGATTTGTGGCGACCGTGCCGGAAATATGCCGACTATGTCGGAAATATGGCGAGCTCGCCGGATTTGTGACGACCTTGCCGGGTTTATGGCGACCTTGCCGGACATATGGCTACTTCGCATGATTTGGGGCGACCTTGCGGATTTCTGGCTACCTTGCCCGAGATATGGCGACCTTGCCGGATTTGTGGCGACCTGGCCGGATTTATGACGACCTTGCCGTTAATATGGCGACCTTGCCGGATTTGTGGCGACCTCGCTGGATTTATGGCGTCCTTGCCGGAAATATGGCGACATTGTCGGGTTTGTGGCGACCTTGCCGGATTTATGCCGACCTTGCCGGATTTGTGGCGACCTTGCCGGATTTATGACGACTTTGCCGGTAATATGGCGACATTGTCGGATTTCTGGCGACAACGGAAATATGGCGACCTTGCCGGATATGTGGCGACGTTCCCGGATTTATGTCGACCTAGCCGGATTTATGGCGACCTTGTCGGAAATATGGCGACATTGCCGGGTTTGTGGCGACCTTGCCGGATATATGGCGACCTTGCAGGAAATATGGCGATGTTGCCGGATTTCTGACGACCTTGCCGGATATATGGCGGCCTTGCCGGATTTATGACGACCTTTCCGGATTTGTGGCGACCTTGCTGGAAATATGGCTACTTCGCCGGATTTGTGGCGACCTTGCGGATTTCCGGCTACCTTGCCGGAAATATGGCGACCTTGCCGGATTCGTGGCGACTTTGCCGGATTTTTGCCGACCTTGTCGGATATATGGCGACTTCGCCGGATATATGGCGACCTTGCCAGAAATATGTCGACCTTGCCGGATTTGTGGCGACCTCGCCGGATTTATGGCGACCTTGCCGGAAATAGGGCGACCTTGCCGTGTTTGTGGCGACCTTGCCGGATATATGGCGATTTTACCGGAAATATGGCGACCTTGCCGGGTTCGTGGCGACCTTGCCGGATATATGGCGACCTCGCCGGATTTATGGCGATCTTGCCAGATTTGTGGCGACCTTGCCGGAAATATGGCGACCTCGCCGCATTTATGGCGACCTTGCCGGATTTATGGCGACCTTGCCGGAAATATGGCTACTTCGCCGGATTTGTGGCGACCTTGCGGATTTCTGGCTACCTCGCCGGATTTCTGCCGACCTTGCCGGATTTGTGGCGACCTTGCCGGATTTATGGCGACCTTGACGGAAATATGGCGACGTTGCCGGGTTTGTGGCGACCCTGCCGGATATATGGCGACCTTGCCGGAAATATGGCGACGTTGCCGGATTTCTGACGTCCTTGCCTGATTTATGGCGACCTTGCCGGATTTATGGCGACCTTTCCGGATTTGTGGTGACCTTGCCGGAAATATGGCGACCTCGCCGGATTTATGGCGACCTTGCCGGGAATATGGCGTCCTCGCCGGATTTGTGGCGAACGTGCCGGATTTATGGCGACCATGACGGAAATATGGCGACCTCGCCGGATTTGTGGCGACCTTGCCGGATTTATGCCGACCTTGCTGGAAATATGGCTACTTCGCCGGATTTGTGGCGACCTTGCGGATTTCTGGCTACGTTGCCGGAAATATGGCGACCTTGCCGGATTTGTGGCGACCTTGCCGGATTTATGCCGACCTTGCCGGATATATGGCGACTTCGCCGGTTATATGGCGACCTTGCCAGAAATATGGCGACCTTGCCGGATTTGTGGCGACCTCGCCGGATTTATGGCGACCTTGCCGGAAATAGGGCGACCTTGCCGGATTTGTGGCGACCTTGCCGGATATATGGCGATTTTACCGGAAATATGGCGACCTTGCCGGATTGATGGCGACCTTGCCGGAAATATGGCGACCTTGTCGGGTTTGTGGCGACCCTCCCGGATATATCGCGACCTTGCCGGAAATATGGCGACGTTGCCGGATTTATGACGACCTTGCCGGAAATATGGCGACATTGCTGGATTTGTGACGACGATGCCGGATTTATGGCGACCTTGCCGAAATGTTGCGACCTTGCCGGATTTGTGTCGACCTTGCCTGATTCAAGGCGACGAAATGTGGCCTTGCCTGATTTGTGGCGACCTTGCCGGATTTATGTCGACCTTGCCGGAAATGTGGCGACTTTGCCGGAAATATGGCGACCTTGCCGTAAATATGGCGACCTTGCCGGATTTGTGGCGACCTTGCCGGATTAATGGCCACCTTGCCGGAAATATGGCGACCTTTCCGGATTCGTGGCGATCTTGCCGGATTTATGGCGACCTTGTCGGTAATATGGCGACCTTTCCGGGTTTGTGGCGATCTTGCCGCAAATATCGCGACCTCGCCGGATTTATGGCGACCATGCCAGATTTGTGGCGACCTTACCGGAAATATGGCGACCTCGCCGCATTTATGGCGACCTTGCCGGATTTATGGCGACCTTGCCGGGAATATGGCGACACTGTCGGGTTTGTGGCGACCTTGCCGGATTTATGCCGACTTTGCCGGATTTATGGCGACCTTGCCGAATATATGGCGACTTCGCCGGATACATGGCGACCTTGCCAGAAATATGGCGACCTTGCCGGGTTTGTGGCGACCTTGCCGGATGTATGGCGATCTTGCCGGAAATATGGCGACGTTGCCGGATTTCTGATGACCTTGCCGGATTTATGGCGACCTTACCGGATTTATGGTGACCTTTCCGGATTTGTGGCGACCTTGCCGGAAATATGGCGACTTCGCCGGATTTATGGCTATCTTGCCAGATTTGTGGCGACCTTGCCGGAAATATGGCGACCTCGCCGAATTTATGGCGACGTTGCCGGATTTATGGCGACCTTGCCGGAAATATGGCGACCTTACCGGGTTTGTGGCGACCTTGCCGGAAATATGGCGTCCTCGCCGGATTTGTGGCGACCTTGCCAGATTTATGGCGGCCATGCCGGAATATGGCGACCTCGCCGAATTTGTGGCGGCCTTGCCGGATTTATGGCGACTTTGCCGGATATATGGCTACTTCGCCACATTTGTGGCGACTTTCCAGATTGATGGCAAACTTACCGGATTTATGGCGACTTTGCCGGAAATATGGCGACATCGCCGGAATTATAGCGACCTTGCCGGATTGATGGCGACCTGGCCGGAAATGTGGCGAACGTTTCCGGATTTATGGCGACCTTGCCGGAAATATGGCGTCCTCGCCGGATTTGTGGCGACCTTGCCAGATTTATGGCGGCCATGCCGGAATATGGCGACCTCGCCGAATTTGTGGCGACCTTGCCGGATTTATGGCGACTTTGCCGGATATATGGCTACTTCGCCACATTTGTGGCGACTTTCCAGATTGATGGCAAACTTACCGGATTTATGGCGACTTTGCCGGAAATATGGCGACATCGCCGGAATTATAGCGACCTTGCCGGATTGATGGCGACCTCGCCGGAAATGTGGCGAACTTGCAGGATTTGTGGCGACCTTGCCCGATTTATGGCGACCTTGCCAGAAATGTGGCGACCTTGACGGATTTGTGGCGACCTTGCCAGATTTGTGGCGACCTTACCGGAAATATGGCGACCTCGCCGCATTTATGGCGACCTTGCCGGATTTATGGCGACCTTGCCGGGAATATGGAGACACTGTCGGGTTTGTGGCGACCTTGCCGGATTTATGCCGACTTTGCCGGATTTATGGCGACCTTGCCGTAAATATGGCGACCTTGCCGGATTTCAGGCGACCTTGCCGGATTTATGGCCACCTTGCCGGATTTATGGCGACCTTGCCGAATATATGGCGACTTCGCCGGATACATGGCGACCTTGCCAGAAATATGGCGACCTTGCCGGGTTTGTGGCGACCTTGCCGGATGTATGGCGATCTTGCCGGAAATATGGCGACGTTGCCGGATTTCTGATGACCTTGCCGGATTTATGGCGACCTTACCGGATTTATGGTGACCTTTCCGGATTTGTGGCGACCTTGCCGGAAATATGGCGACTTCGCCGGATTTATGGCTATCTTGCCAGATTTGTGGCGACCTTGCCGGAAATATGGCGACCTCGCCGAATTTATGGCGACGTTGCCGGATTTATGGCGACCTTGCCGGAAATATGGCGACCTTACCGGGTTTGTGGCGACCTTGCCGGAAATATGGCGTCCTCGCCGGATTTGTGGCGACCTTGCCAGATTTATGGCGGCCATGCCGGAATATGGCGACCTCGCCGAATTTGTGGCGACCTTGCCGGATTTATGGCTACTTTGCCGGATATATGGCTACTTCGCCACATTTGTGGCGACTTTCCAGATTGATGGCAAACTTACCGGATTTATGGCGACTTTGCCGGAAATATGGCGACATCGCCGGAATTATAGCGACCTTGCCGGATTGATGGCGACCTCGCCGGAAATGTGGCGAACGTTGCCGGATTTATGGCGACCTTGCCGGAAATATGGCGTCCTCGCCGGATTTGTGGCGACCTTGCCAGATTTATGGCGGCCATGCCGGAATATGGCGACCTCGCCGAATTTGTGGCGACCTTGCCGGATTTATGGCGACTTTGCCGGATATATGGCTACTTCGCCACATTTGTGGCGACTTTCCAGATTGATGGCAAACTTACCGGATTTATGGCGACTTTGCCGGAAATATGGCGACATCGCCGGAATTATAGCGACCTTGCCGGATTGATGGCGACCTCGCCGGAAATGTGGCGAACTTGCAGGATTTGTGGCGACCTTGCCCGATTTATGGCGACCTTGCCAGAAATGTGGCGACCTTGACGGATTTGTGGCGACCTTGACGGATTTATGGCGACCTTGCCGGGGATGTGGCGACCTTACCGGATTTGTGGCGACCTTGCCGGATTTATGGCGACCTTGCCGGAATTGTGGCGACCTTGCCGTATTTGTGGCGACCTTGCCGGATTTATGGCGACCTTGCCGCAAATGTGGCGACCTTGCCGGAATTGTGGCGACCTTGCCGGATTAATGGCGACCTTGTGGGATTTATGGCTACCTTGCAGGATTAATGGCGACCTTGCCGGAAATGTGGCGACCTTGACGGATTTGTGGCGAGCTTGACGTATTTATGGCGACATGGCCGGGGATGTGGCGACCTTACCGGATTTGTGGCGACCTTGCCGGATTTATGGCGACCTTGCCGGAATTCTGGCGACCTTGCCGTATTTGTGGTGACCTTGCCGGATTTATGGCGACCTTGCCGCAAATGTGGCGACCTTGCCGGATTTGTGGCTACCTTGCCGGATTTATGGCGACCTTGTGGGATTTGTGGCGACCTTGCCGGATTTATGGCGACCTTGCCGGAAATGTGGCGACCTTGCCGAACTTGTGGCGACCTTGCCGGAGTTATGGCGACTTTGCTGATTGATGGCAAACCTCCGGATTTATGACGACTTTGCCGGAAATATGGCGACATCGCCGGAATTATGGCGACCTTGCCGGATTGATGGCGACCTCGCCGGAAATATGGCGACCTCGCCGGATTTATGGCGACCTTGCCGGATTTATGGCGACCTTGCCGGAATTATGGCGACCTTGCCACATTTATGGCGACCTTGCCGCATTTGTGGCGACGTTGCCGGATTTATGGTGATCTTGCCGGATTTATGGCGACCATGTGGGATTTGTGGCGACCTTGCCGGATTTATGGCGACCTTGCCGGAAATGTGGCGACCTTGCCGAACTTGTGGCGACCTTGCCGGATTCATGGCGACCTTGCCGAACTTGTGGCGACCTTGCCGGAATCATGGCGACCTTGCCGCAAATGTGGCGACCTTGCCGGATTTGTGGCGATGATGCCGGATTTCTGGCGACCTTGCCGAATTGTTGCGACCTTGCCGGATTTGTGGCGACCTTGCCGGATCTATGGCGACCTTGCCGGAAATGTGGCGACCTTGCCGGATTTGACGCGACCTCGCCGGAAATATGGCGACCTCGCCGGATTTATGGCGCCTTGCCGGAAATATGGCGACCTTGCCGGAATTATGGCGAACTTGCCGCATTTTTGGCGACCTTGCCGGATTTATGGTGACCTTGCCGGAAATATGGCGACATTGCCGGATATGTGGCGAGCTTGCCTGATTTGTGGCGACCTTGCCGGATTTATGGCGACCTTGCCGGCAATATGGCGACCTTGCCGGATTTGGGGCGACCTTGCCGGATTTATGGCGCCCTTGCCGAATTTGTGGCGACCTTGCCGGATTTGTGGCGACCTTGCCGGATTAATTACGACCTTGCCGGAAATATGGTGACTTTGCCGCATTTGTGGCGACCTTTGCCGGATTTATGGAGACCTTGCCGGAAATATGGCGACCTTGCCGGAAATGTGGCGACCTTGCCGGATTTGTGGCGGCCTTGCCGGATTTATGGCGTCCTTGCCGGAAATGTGGTGACCTTGGCGGATTTGTGGCGACTTTACCGGATTCATGGCGATCTTGCCGGAAATGTGGCTACCTTGCCGACTTTATGGCGAACTTGTCGGATTCGTGGCGAACTTGCCCAGATTTATGGCGACCTTGCCGG